>JBBBDQ010000872.1:4725000-4747500 GCA_037127315.1 Ascarosepion bandense | reverse complement strand
ATTCAGAAATTTCAAGGTTGCAATTCTTACAATAGTGCAGAAAATTGATAATATATATATATATATATATATATATATATATATATATATATATATATATATATAAGGCAAGATGTTTGTGTGTGTGTTTATCTGTCTGTATATCCTTTATACAAATTCGCAATTTTTATCCGATTCTCACCAAACTTCACACAAATATTCTTTTGGCTGAGTCTGAGCTCCAGGACCATGGATTAGTTTTAAAGATTTCATTACACCCGAGCAAGGCCAGGTTACACTACTAGTATTGCTATATTTCTGCAAACTATGTAATTATAACTTGAATGTTAACTATACACACACACACACACACACACACACACACATATATATATATATATATATATATATATATATAAATTCAGATAAAATTTAGAGGGAATAGGAATCTTCACCATGTCAGTTTAAGGCATTCATTGTCAACCCCGTTTAAATAAAGAATGAGGAATAATAGTAATGCCGGAGGCTCGGTCGAGTAAAGGAAAAGGTTGGGGTGTAGTGGTTTTTATATGGTTAAGGTAGCAGAATCTTATTTGTAATTAGTTTTATGGTAGTGGGAGGTATGTGAGTATATTATTGTATACACTACCAGCCGTAATTATTAGGACATCCCAGTTTTTTTTAAAGAAATGATGTATTTCATACTATTTTTAGTATTTATTACCAAGTGGATAATTCTAAATGAAAATAAAATGTTTCTTTTGTTATAATTACTTTGCAAAATTTTACAAGGCAAGGAAGCAAAGATGAACTCGTCCGAATAACACAAAATTTTCTTCACTCTTTATTGATGAAAATGCAATATAGGTAATTATTAAATATTTATAAGTTCATTTGATGTACATGGTATTATGAAGTGTTAACAAAAGTACCAATCTATTTTCATTTAAAATTATTCATTGGCCATAAATATAAAAAAATAGCATGAAATACATGATTTTTTCAAATACTGGGGTGGTCTAATAATTATGGCCGGTAGTGTATACGCGTTGTGGTGCAATGGATATCACCTCGGAACAAAGTCGAGTCTGAATGCCAGTTACATTCGCCGCATTCACTTACGTGCCAATAACTTTGGGAAAGGTATTAGTCCATCGCTTCTCCATCCAGATATGGTTTAAATTACAGGATAGATTTGGCTCTAGAGCCTTGTTTGGCAACCAATCTACCGCGGGAATATGTACCTTGATTTACCTATCACTGTGAACACTGTAATTTAAAATTATATTTTTTATTATGAGCGGGCTCACGTCGGAAAATATTTATATCGATACGCGTCTAAAATGAAAGCAACATATATATGGATGTAACTACTGTTGAACATTTTTAATTAATATATAAGAAAAAAAAAACTAATAATTCCAATCACAGAGCGTGACAGTAAGGATATATATATATATATATATATATATATATATATATATATATAAACGACGGTATTTATGGTAATAAAGAAGATATATGTTATACTCTTCACTACTTGACGATATAATTATTGCAAAAATAAAATAATACAGCACTTTTAAAAAGTAAACACGCTGCTCGGTCTTTCGTAAGGCTTCGTAAAGTTTAATAACAGGTCGGAAATAGATATGAACTTAGCAGACGCTGCCTCGTTATTGTCTCTCCAACAGACTGAGACAACGAGAACTTGCTATTCTCTCTCTGTCCATGAGCATAACGATATATATATATATATATCGGTCGAGTTTCGATCCCGACCATAAGCAAGTGGATATGTCTAGCCACACTGATGATCTGTGATACAGCGAAACGGGCTTGTATGTGGATGACTAATATATATATATATATATATATATATATATATATATATATATATGTTTATTTTGTGTCAGATCCTTTCGTATGATCTGATTAGCTTGATAGTGTTGTCATGGAAAGACGACAAAAAATCGCAATAATTGTTGATTTTTTTATCAGGTCTGAGATTTCGGCTTACATAAGCCATTATCAAAGGATGAACATTTAATATTCAGTGAACATAGAACATTTAAATTATTAACAGAGTAGAGTTATACAGAGAAAATTAAACAAGTCCATTTTTTGTGTCGCACGTGGCTGCAGGCCGAGAAGGAATGGAGTAAGTGAGATTTTGGTCAATTGAGTGTATAGTGGCATGAGAGGATTGGTCTGAGAACTGCTACTACTATGGTGTAGGGGGTAAGTATAATCACTATGACCTCTCCCGTCGATTATAGGCATGGAAGTATGTTAGTGGAGGTGTCGAAATTTATTTTATTTAGGCTAGGTTTAAACTGTTTGATGTAGATAGCTTATAGAATTTTAAGTTTCCGTTTATTATTTTCTTATGCTATAAGTAAGTAATATTTCTTTAAAATCAGATAAATTTAACTTTCAATTTTCTAATTTTACAAAAATAGTGTGTCAGAAATCTTTTTAAATGACAGCCTTTGTTGTGGAGACTGCATTAATGCTTTGTTTTTGGTCTGTCGGAGCTGTCATTTTGCTTTCTGCCAACCCGCCTCTCCATGAAGAATTGTGTTAGTTGCTCCTTTCTTGATTGGAGTTGTTGAGCCAGGATTGCTCTGCATTTGAACCGGTTGACTACTACGCTCTCTCATGACTCGGTGTTGCTGCCCACATCTTTCTATATTGCATTTTAAGATGTCACGATACCGCAGTTGTTGCCGCCCAGTGGATCTTCTTTGAGAGGCTAGCTCTCCATACAGGAGGTCTTTTGGAATGTGACCGTCTGGAATGCGGTAGACATGGCATAGCCAGCGGAGACTGCGCTGTTTAAGGACTGTGGACATAATAGGCAGACCGGCTCGAAACAGGACCACAGTGTTGGGCATCATATCTTGCCATGAGATTCCCAATATAAGTCGAATACTTTTCACTTCTATTGCCTGGTGTACGTGGTCCATGTCTCACTGATGACACAGGCGTTGTATACTGCCATATATGTCTTCACTGTCAGCTTGGAGTTCGTGTTGTGAGGCGCGCAAAGGTTTTGGCCGCCTTCTGTATTCACTTAATTTTTATACATTATTATGACATTATTATTAAATTTACTTTTCAATATCGTTTCCAACATTATTATCTATGAATATCAAGCGAAATCTTTCAACTACTATCTAAGTATCATTATCTAATTATTATTTTAAATGATGTTTTAGTTGTGAACTGTATTTTGTTTGCCACACACACACACACGCACACACATTATATATATATATATATATATATATATATATATATATATATATATATAATTGGTGAAAAAGAAAACGAAATTTTGCTTCAGCTTGACATTTTTCTACAAACGATGAGGCTTCAAACACCTCAAGCGTATCAACATTATGTCTAATGTTCCAGAAGGAACGGAAGGTTGTTGATATGAAGAAGAAATATCTTTATTGTATTAATTGTTATGTGACAATACAAAAAGAAACAAAAAAAACAGTATGCTTAAGCATTTAAAATGTCATCTATTATTTGAAGTGCGGCGAAGGAAAAGGGATATCTTTCAAGAAGATAAATTCGATGATTGCAATTCTATAATATATATAAAATTTTGTATATATATATATATATATATAAGTGTGTATCTGTGTGTATGTGTGTGTGTATTTTTCTCCCAAACCGTTTTATCTCGAATGAATTTTCTTTGAGTTAAGATATACAGTCGATATCTCTGAATTTGCTCAGGTAATAGCATTCTAACCCGGTAACATTAAAAAGAAATATAAGATTCTGAAACTTTATATTTTAAGAATGAACCGAGTATATCTTCAATACCCTATTTTCTAGAATATAAGACGCACCAATGTATAATACACTGCCTAATTTTGAATATTAAAATTTAAACTTATATACCTGCTGGATTTTAGTTTTCCTGACATGTAGTTGGAATTTTGGACTGTTCATTTTACTAATGACCCTGCATTCAGTGTTTTTGTAGTTTAAACATGTATTGCATATTACAAACAACTGACTGACTTTAATATATTATAAGTAACTGATATTGTAGACAGCATAAATGATGCTGAAACTAGTCTTCCAGAAACAGCTATTAAATTCTGGTAGTGCTCATAATTGATGGTATGAGAAAGATCATTTTATAGTAAGTGTTTCGATCAAATTTAAATGCTTTTTGCAGTGGTAGTTATGAATTGCATTTGGGGTTTCTATCCGTATATTGTGTATCATACTATCATTTCCTCTGACGGAGTAAATGTATTGCTAGCCATCTTGACAGGGGAGATATGGTGTGTCCTTAATAATCAATATCGTGTACGTTGTCGGCAGAAACAAAATTTCTTATGGATCATCTGGATTTATCAAAAATTGATGTTGTCTTATATATATACATATATATATATATATATATATATATATATATCTGAAAAAAAAAGAGTTGTATTGTATTTTGGTATTAATGTTTTCCGAAATTTGCACTCAACATTCACCTTATGTTCTATGCATGGTAAGTCGGTTGTATCGGTCTATATATATATATTTTTTTTTGTTATAGTTAATAACTTAAGTATTTTGCTACTTACTTTTGTGGTGAACTTGGACAAGATTGTGTAAATTAATTTGGCTTTTATGTTTCGTTTCGACTTATAGTTAAAACTTAGTAATTTTTTTAGTTTACTTTTTTAATTTAATTGGAGTAGATAGTACCTACTATCGCACGGTTTCACACTTCACCGTCTTCTTTTGAACAGGAGTAGAGGTGATCGCCTTGTTTCTTGTTTAGGAAGAGGTTCCCGGTTCATTTCCTTTCTTAGGTGATAGTGTTATTTCAGCTGAAAGCTCTTTGCAGTTATTGAGTATGGTGGCAACGACTCTTCATTCTGAGGGTACCGGGTTGGCAGTTTCCTGGTTGCTGCTCCCGACTGATAGTTAGGAGCCCGAGCTGCTCTGATCAACAGTCAAATAATATCGGGGTTCCTGTAGTGCCATATCGCCCATGGACGGGCGTCCCTGCATGAATCTCCGGTGGGCAACCCCGAGGCCACATTATGTTGGAGGTTGCGCCAGTCTCTATCCTTCACATGTTGCAAGCAGTGACCGGCTGATTCTACTCTAGACCTCTCTCTCTAACTAAATCACTATGAAAACAAGCAAACAAAATAGCAAAACTAAACCAGCTAGTCAGAAAACGTTCAAACCTATCTGCGTCTCTTTCACAAACATACGAGGTATCCGCACTAAATTTTACAGCGTAGAATCATTCCTTCAAACTAACTCACCTGATATCTTAGCCCTATGTGAAAGTAACCTGGACTCTTCTATCCCCTCTTCTGAGCTTTTACATTCCTGGTTACCTTCCCCTCTTCAGGAAGGACTCCAATGTCCATATGCATGGGCTTGGTATTTATGTCAGCGAACACCTATCTCTAGTTAGGGTGACATCTCTTGAATACCTGGATCATTCTTTCATGTGCTTCTGTCTATTACTCTTAAGCTCGGTTAGCTATCTCTTCTTTCTCTACCGCTCCCCTCCTCCTCTGACTGTTCGGTACTTGATAACATCTCTAACAATGTCGACAAGGCCATTTCTTCTCATCCATCTACCCATATATATGTGTTTGGTGATTTAACGCCCACCACACCAAGTGGCTGTCACCGAACTTGCTGGTGTCCACACCATGAACTTTTCAATCACACACTCTCTTACGCAAGTGGTAGACTTCCCCACGCGTTTCTCCAATTCCATAAGATTCCATAAGATCCCAAGTAGGCATGTACGCCGATGAAACCACAGTTTACTCTCGCCTCGATCAAAACTCTGGTGTGGGCGACAAATTGAACCTCGCTGCCGAGCTTGAAAAGGACCTCCAATCCCCGTGCCTCTTCTACAAACACTTTCACGGCGTCTGCCCCGATTAACTTAGATCACTGGTGCCCCCTAGTTACAGATTTGCACGAGATATTAGATTAGCAACTAGTTCCCACCCTTTTACATTAAAACAAATAAGATGTAACCGCAATTTCTGCTCCAACAGCTTCTTTTCTCGCAATTCCAGCCTGTGGAATTCCCTTCCACATACTTGCTTCTCCCGACAGCTACAATCTCCAGGAGTTCAAATGTAAGTTCAATAGACACCTCCTAAAACACTAACTTGCATCCATTTTCTCAAAAAATCTTCACATCTACCCAACCATCATCCTCGGTATCCTTACACGTCTATCACCCTCCTTCTGTCATTTCCTATATCTAACCACTCTTTCTCATCACTTTCTACAATGTAACCCCTGCGCAATAGTGGCAGTGGAATGTCTTGCTCGGGGGGAAATATTTAAAAAAGAAGTTACTTTAGAACACGCGCAAACTACAAGCTACTACAAAATTGTACTTTTATTTTTAGTATAAAATGATGTAGCTTGAAACAATGTAACCGTTGTCGGTATCTGTCTGCAATTCACTTCCGGCTAAAATTTAAAATTTCTCTTTCTTAACCGTTTCTATTGTGTCTCCCCTTTCTTCCCTCTCTACATTTGCTCACTTTTCCCTGTTTATGTTCCTTTTCAATTTCTACTTCTTTTGTATTTTCATTTTTCTCTTTCTTTCCATTTCTTTTTTCGAATTTTATTTTTCCCTTATAGGAGTTTTTTTTTAAATGTCAAAAGATTTGAACCCATACACCGATATAATCGATATCAATATCTGTCTACAATTCACTTCCTACATAAATTTAAAATTTCTCTCTCTTAACAGTTTTCATTGACTCTTTCCTCTCAATACTTTCTCATTTATTTTCTTCTTTACTTTCTATTTCCTCTACATTATTCCTGTTTCTCCTTCGTTTTCTTTTCTTGATTTCTCATTTTATTTTTTCATCTTTTCCACCCTGTTTTCTCCTTGTTTTTAATATATTTTTACCTTGTACAAAGAGATTTTTTAAAAAAATAAAAGGAAGTGGGTTTTTTTATATTTAGTTCAATAAAACCTTTATTACTATCATTTTAACTACTTGATGAGACATTCTTCTTTCAGTGTCGAAACAAAATGTACAATTTTGTAGTAGTTCGTAGTTTTCACATGTTCTAACATAATAAATTATAATAAATATTGATTGTTCTATTTTTATATTGAGTATTGTTTTAAATTAATGTTTTTAACGTTGAAATTATTTTCTCCGTTTCTTATCCATTTAGACATACATATATATATATATATATATATATATATATATATATGTGTGTGTGTGTGTGTGTGTGTGTGTGTGTGTGTGTGTGTTTATTTGGGCAGCTATCACATCTTATTACACGCTTCATTAAAGACGACTGACATGGTAGAGCGGTTTGCCTTCTATATAATGTTTCTTGTGTTTCTATGTTTATTTTCCTTTTATAGATATAGAGAGCTTAAAATTTGTCAGAAAATATTGAGGTTAGGTGAAGGGTAGAGGTTCGTATAGTTTAAGAGTTGTTGGGGAGCACCCGTATTTTGCATATAGAATGGACTCGCCTGATGTGTACATATAATCCTGCTTATACAGAGAGCAAAAGTGATAAAGAGTATTAGTTAGAGATCCAGTAAGGAGTCAGTTGGCACGTAATATGGCGCATAGTTAATTTTATTTTTACTCATTTCACCCCGAGCAAGGCGGAAATGCCACTGATGTGCAAGGGGCTACATAACTGTAAAAAGATCAATTAGAAAAGAGTGAGGAGTACAAACTAGTTAGAAAGGAGCAATAGAAAGCTGAGAAAGCAGGTGCGATGACAGATACATAGGTGGAGAGAAAGGGAAGGTTATACGGGGGTGGGGAGAGAGCTAGAGTCCAGTGGTTAGTAGATGAGTGTTGACTTTGCATTTAAATTTCTGGAGTTTGTAGCCGTCAGGAAAACAAGAATACAGGAGCGAGTTCCACAGGAGGGAAGTACGAGAGAAGAAGCTGCAGGAGTAGAATTGTCGTCTGCATTTGGTTAACCTCACTGTAAATGGGTGGGACCTAGTTGCCAGTCTGGTTGCACGAGTAAACACCTGTTGAGGAGGCACCAGTGACTTAAGTTCGTCCGAGCAGAAGCCATGAAAGTTGGATTTTCTTTTGGATATAGACTCATTACCCGGATATACTTCTTCACTACAAGGTTCTATACATTGTTTCCTACTAACAGTAATTCTGAATTGACTAACACGTGTTCTAGTTTGTATATTTTCGTTCAATATAACTCACATTTTCTATCTCCTTATCTGTTTTTGTTAGTTATTATTTTGTGTGGTTTCTCAACAAGAATCCATAACAACAGTGAAGCCGCGATCATACCGGAAACGACACAAAAATTAAAGAAAACAGCCACCAACACAAACATATACAAAACATCTCAAGGGAAAATAATATAATATACAAGACAAAACAGGAGAATAGATATAACTGCACACAAAACAAACGCAAATGTAATTTATAACATAAATATATTATAATATCACTAAAAATGTAGCCATTTTGTAGTGATCTTATAACATATTTATGTTATAAATTCTAAATAAATATTCGCTCTACTTTGTATTGAGCACTCTTAAAAGAATAGTGTTTCTTTGGATACGGAATTTTATTCCATCCATACCTATTCTATACTTATATATATATATATATACAATACAAAAATCTAGAATTGAGCCACCACCTATCGCTGTTTCACACGAACGGTTCTTCAGGGTGAAACCGCGGTAGGTGGTTGCTTAATTCTAGATTTTTGTATTGTATCTCTCTTTGTATCTCTCTCTCTCTCTCTCTCTATATATATATATATATAGAGAGAGAGAGAGAGAGAAAGAGACAGAGACAGAGAGTGATAGACAGACAGACAGAGACAGAAAGACAGAGAGTAAGAGAGACAAATAGATAGATTGATAGCTGATAAACATATAAATATATTAATTATATAGGGAGAGAGAAAAAAGAAAGAAGCAGACATGAAGAAAAAATAGAAAGAAAGAAAAGGGGCAACGGTCGATATATTTAAATGAAAACGCACAGATAATTATATGCTGAGATATATATATATATATATATATATATATATATATATATATATATATATATATTAATGAACTTAATCACAGTAAGTCAATACTAATAATAACAGACTAAATATCCGAAAATAATGCTAACAGTAATATAAACCGTCTTCTAACCCGACGAGGACTACCACGTGGGTTAAATAAAGGGGGTGAAAAAAAGAAAGAAACAGCGCATAAGAACAATACGTCTAGTGCTCGTTTGAAAGAAAAAAAAACCAAGACGGAACCTTAACAGCAAAGTGCACGATACGAAAGTACGAAAGTAGAGCAGAATACAATACAAAAATCTAGAATTTAGCCACCAGCTACCGTGGTTTCACCCTGAAGAACCGTTCGTGTGAAACGGCGATAGGGTGGTGGCTCAATTCTAGATTTTTGTATTGTATATATATATATTTATATATATATATATATATGTGTGTGTGTGTGTGTGTGTGTGTGTGTGTATTTTAATAGACAGAGATTGATATCAGTAGACAGAACTAAATAGATAGAAAGCAAGGCCGATTAGGTAGCGAGATCAATGTACGATTTTTTAGGTTATTTAAAGCGGACTCATAAAATGAATATTGACAAACAAACAGACAGATAGATTCTTTTGAGTAAAGTGACTCCAGAATCAAAATTGATTTGTTTTAATTAATCTGGATAATTTAGGTTATTTGTCATCTTACTTTGACAGGTAGATAGATAGATAGATAGATAGAGAGGTAGATAGATATATAGATAGATATGATCAGAATGAGATAAATACATGTGATCAGACTGAGACAAAAAGAAGGAAAGAAAGAAAGAAAGAAAGAAAGAAAGAAGGAAGGAAGAAATAGATATATTTTTAATAAACTTACTTATTTTGGTTTTGAAGATGTAAAGTATATCTTCCCTGTCAGTATCAGTTTTTGTTATTATTTCGAGCTTTAATCTTGTTTATAACTTTATAAAAATAAATAAATTCAATGTCCGCATAGTGGTAGGTATATTGGAAAAGGCTGTACATATTGAATTTTGAATATTTATTTTGTCACGGAAGCGTGATGTATATTTAGTAATATTTTTGGAGATTTGAAATCGTAGTGTTGCGTGACCGTGAAGTCGTTTGAATACTAAGAGTTTAAATTTTATAATGTCTGATTCTTAAACGCAATTTTTGCTGCCGATTGTTTTAACTTAATGATGACACTTAATAAAATTGGTACACATTGTTTTGAATTCGATTTGTTGATTATTATTTTGTTATTCAACAGAAGCGATCTTATAAGACTCCCACGTGTTAATAATACAATAATAACACAAGTAAAAAAGAAAAAAAAACACTGGAAATTGTGTCGAGACACCAAACGTCGTCTTTTAGCTTGTTTAAGGGCGTTAATGGATGTGCGTTGTGGTGTAGTGGATATCGGCTCAGAACGAGAAATCAGGAAGCCGAGTTCGAATTCCAGCTCAATTCATTGCATTCACTTACGCACAAATACCCTTGGGAAAGGTATTAATCCGTCTATTTCTTCCAGTTATGGGCTAAATAACAGGACAGATTGGGTTCTAGAGCCTTGGTCGGCAACCAGTCTACCGCAGAAAGCAATGGCAACCTACTGCGGGATAATCTTCTGCCCAGTCAGTCATGTCTCGAAAGAGACATGATCGCCCAAGCGTGTATCACGTATGGCACTTAACTGACTGACTGAAGGGCGTTAAATCTGAAAATGAACTTATTTTTTCATGTTAGCTACTGTTTTACCACATTTTGGAAATAAATATATTTTAATTTGTTTTCTGTATATATGATATTGATCGATGGAAATATTTCTAAAAGTTAAATAGAAGTCTCTCTATCCGTATTTAAACTAACAAATACTTGTCTCCTCATTAAGAAATACTATTTTTTCAATCACAGTCAGACGCTAAGTCTTTAAAAATAATACAGTTGATTATAGCAAGATCCAGAAACATTTTCATCAAATCATTTATTAAGTTAAAGCAGAACTAAAAACCCATAAAAATAAGAACTATTGCAAATTTTTTCTCTTTCTTGATTGTCATGTTTTATGTTATTTAAGTTCCCTTTCATACTCTAACTGTAATCAGGTATCACTTGTTCGTATCACCGACCCTGGTAGCGCTTTTCCATTGTTTTGATATCCTGATCGAATAGTTTTACTTGATCATCACTCACATCACCGCAATTATCCGGAAATTTTTCTAGATGGTAATATAAAAAGTAAACATTAGAACTTTATGTTATCATATTGCTGATAAGGTGAATTTTGCTGATAAGGTGCATTTTGCTGATAAGGTGCATTTTGCTGATGAGGTGCATTTTTGATAAAGTTTATCAGCTAATCTATATTTTGGTGATAAATTGGAAAAAATCGGTACTTCTATTTTAAAAGTTTTGATTTAGATAAATTATCATCTAATAAGGAAAATATGCGATAAGAATAAAACAATATACAATGAAGCCCTTAAGGAGAGTCATTTCAAAAATGAAATATTAAACCAAGAAATATTAAAAGATAAACCTTAAAATGGAAAAAAGGTAAAATTAGAAAAAGAAAAATAATATGGTTCAATCCTCCTTTCTGCAAGTTGTCCATTGTAAACATAAATAAATATTTTTTTAAAATTAGTTAGTAAACACTTCCACCAAAATAACCCCCAAGTAAATTATTCAACAGAAAAACACTTAAAATTAGTTATTCAACTACCAATAACATGCAAAACATATAATGTGTAATTCTAAAAAAGCTGTTTATGAAGCCACAATTTTTCCAGAAGAGGATCCTAGCAAAAAAAGAGTTTATAAAGGGATATCTACAGGTAGTTGGAAACAGAGACTTTACAATCACAGACACTCTTTTTCCAAAGCCTCCTTGAAACATGAAGCTACCCTGTCTAAATACTACTGGTATATAAAGGATGGAGGTTTTACCCCACTGGTCAAATGGAGGATAGTAAGATATGCTAACACTCCCAACAGCTTCAGGGACAGATGTAATTTATGCCTAGAGGAGAAATTGGTTATTTTCAAATACAATAATCAAAAGGAACTCCTTAATCAACGTAACGAACTGATATTTAAATGCAGGCATAAGAATAAATAGAAAGTAATTTAGCTAGATCAAAATGATAATTTAACTTAATTAAATTTAAAAAAGTGGTTTCTTATGGAGAAAAATATGGAATTTCCCGTCAAAAAACGTCTTACACCAAAATATTACATTTTTATATACATTACAGTTATATTATTGTAATGTTTTATAATATTTTAGATTGTAATATTGTGGGTATATTTGTGTATGAATGTGCGGTATGTACGTGTATATGTGCATATATGTGTGTATGTGTGTAGAAATGTATATATATATGTATATGTGTGTATATATAATATATATGTATATGTATATATGTATATATGTGTGTGTATATGTTGTGTATATATATATGTGCGTGCATGTGTATGTATGTATGTATGTGTGTGTTTATATATCTATATATATTAATGAAAAATATGTATGCAATATGTATTTTGGATGTATTATGATACATGCGTGTATATGAATGTATGTGTGTATGTATGTATTATGTATATATACATATATATATATATATATATATGAGTTTGTGGGTATGAGTATGTGTATGTATGTATAGATTTTTTTATAATAATATTATTATTGTTTGTGTTAAAATTTTATATATATATATTTTTTAGTATTTTTATCATTATTATAATTTTTTATGAATATTATTTTATTACTATTATGTAATATCTGTTTTCTTTTAATAATAATATTATCATTATTTTAGTGTTAATATTTTTATATATATGTTTTTATTGTTTTTAATATTATTTTATAATATTATCTCATTACTCTTATTTAGGATCTTTTTTAATATTATTATTAGTATTAGTGTTAAAAGTTTTACATATATATATATATCATTATTATTATTGTTATTAATAATAATAATAATATTTTATTACTATTATTTAAGTTATTTTTCCTTTTTTAATATTATTATTTTTATTATTATTAGTGTTAAAATCTTATATATTTAAATTTATTATTTTTATTGTTATTATTAATATTATTTATTCTTATTATTGAATGTATATTAATGTATATTTAAGACGTTAACTTTAAATTCGTTTCACTTTAAACTGTTCCTTGTCCTTCCCCTTCTTTTCCTTTTCTGTCTCTTTCCGTTTATCAGTTTTCTATATTTTTCTTTTCTTTTTCTCTTTGAGATTTTTTGAATGATTTTTGTATATTACCTTGACAAATGTCTATTCTCGATATGGGCTTGAGTGTCTGTGTGTAATATTTGGGGGATTGTTTTAAATATTATTAACTGTTGTATCTTTTGGGTCTGACGAGCAGCAGTTTTTCCTGCTGCGAAATACGTATAAACATGAAATTATAGAATATCTAAAAAAATTTCCAGAACACACACACACACGCGCGCGCGCGCATATATATATATATATATATATATATATATATATATATATACACGAGAAAAAATCGCAAGATCGCCAAGGTCTTGGCGATCTTGCGATTTTTTCTCGTGTGTTTTTGCTCTACGTCACTGCCTCTTGGTTAACCCTTTTTGGTTAGTTTTGTATCGAGCACTTTTCTTTCTTTGTGGTTCGTTCCGTTTGAGGGTTTTTTTTCTTTGCTGTGAAGTACTGTATGCATTGTCGGTGCTCCGCAGTTTTCTTTTTCTTTCCCCTCATTGTCCAAAGCTTTATAGCGGCGGACAATAACGGACTTAGATTCTGCCGGTTATTCGTGGTCCTAAAGGATTACTTGTGTAAGATTTTAAGATTTGGATACGTACAGAGTCGATTTTTTTATTATATATATATATATATATATATATATATATATATATATATAAATTAATTCAGAAGTTACCGAATTACGCCGAGTTTAAAACTCAACCCATCTGACATCAGTAGATGGTATCTCTAAGCTATCAGCGCACGACAGAAAAAGACAAAATTTAGATAGATATGAATATACTGATATAGATATACCTGAAAAGATTGAGATAAAAAGTGATATATGTGTAAGTGTGTATGTGTGTGTCTATGTGTGTGTGCGTGTAAAGAAGAACATATACATACACATTGATTATTGATCAATTGATTATTGATCATAATATATGCAAACAACAGATAACCACCTGTCAAGGGTAGACTTCCATTCTGTGTAAATTGTGATGGACAACAGTCTGAACAGCTGAAATGACAAAATTTAAGCGTTTTTGTTTTGTTGTACAAAATACAATTTAATTGTCAATGTAATAATTATACTAACAAACATAAATTTATATGGAATCAATGTGATCATTTACTGACAAAACTGTTTTTGGCTCATTAATATATATATATATATATATATATATATATATATATATATATATATATATTGTACGGGCGTCATAACCTTCTTTATCTACGCCACAACACTCACAATTTGCTTCTACCTACCACGATAATATTTGACGGAATTTCCTCCTTAATTGAGTCGGATCATTCGTAATTTTTAAAGTCGACCAATAAAATCATTAGTCACAAAATGTATGTTGTTTTTAATTATATCTGCCTTATTTACCTAACTATACAGAATGCAGACTCATGTAGATGTTCATACTTATGTAGACTGATATTTATATGTGTATATTTAAGCATGTATAAATGGTTTTATGAGTTGCTTTTTTTTCATTATGTACAAAAATATTTTTCTATATTCACATGTATCACCATCAATAAGAAAGCTATTATTGCACCGTCCTTGTTTTATACGTATATATATATATCCTCTTTTGACACACAAGCGTACATAAATACACACACGTATATATATATATATATATATATATATATATATATATATATATGTATGTATGAGTGTATGTTTATATCTTTATATTGAGTAAATAATTAAAGGTGGGCTCGTGTATTTCATTTTCAATGATTTAGAAAGACATTTAGATGAGTAGGTTGAACCCAAGTATTCGCGTATGATGATGTGATTGTAAAATTAGATGGAGGTGGGCATCCTTGAAAACACAAAAAAGAAGTGACAACATCTATTTTATTGTCTACCGCATACGTAATTCGCGGACAGTAGATGAAAGCGCCGCGTGTTGATGAACGCTTCAACGGTTTCGTTTGTCGTTTCATTTCAGCCTAATTCCCTTCCATTTTTTCCCGACGTTTCCCTTTTAATTATAGGCTGTTGGTTCTGGTTCATTGTTTATTATAAGATGGGATTTGGGCTGTAGGTGGAGGTAGATGCGAAAATTAAGAGTTGTGTCGGTTTGGAGAGAAACAGTTAAAATGCTAAAGAATGGAAAGAAATAGAAAAGACGAAGACGAATGAAAAGCTTAAGATGTCGAATGGAAAAAGATATTTGAAGTAAAATGAACAAGGATAGAATAAATGGTTTTATATGAAGGAGAAACTGATCGATGATTTGAGGCTGTGACAAAGTGATAACTGTTCGAACCTAAAGGAAAGTGGAGAAATCGAAGAAAATATATTGAGACAGGATTAATACTAAGATGTAAATATATATAAATATGTTGTGAAAATATTTTTTTTTTTCATAAGCGTTTCACGCCGAGCAAGGCATGTCACTGCCACTACTGCGCAGGGGGCTACATAGAGTGGAGAAAGAATGATTAAATATAGGAAATGTCAGAGGGTGGGTGATAGGCGGGTAAGGATACCGAGAATGAGTGTTCGGTAGATGAGAGTGTTCTGAGAATAATTGGGAGTTAGGGTGATAGGAGGTGTCTATTGACCCTACATTTAAACACCTGGAGATTGTAGCTGTCGGGAAAGCAGACTTGTGGAAGGGAGTTCCACAGGCGGGAAGCGCGAGAAAAGAAGCTGTTTACGGTTACATATTATCTGTTTAACTGTAAAAGGGTGGGACTTAGGTGCTAATCTAGTATCTCGTGTAAATTCGTGCTTAGGCGGCACCGGTGATCAAAAGCTCATCGGAGCAGAAGCCATGAAAGTACTTGTAGAAGAGGCACAGGGAAGCCACATCACGCCGGTGAGAGAGTGGTTGCCGCCGGTCTGCCAAGTCAGTATCAACCACGTTACAGATCCTCCTTTGTATTTTGTCAAGAATCCCAAGGAGAGCAGCAGGGGCACCCGACCAGATATGGCAGCAATATTCAATACACGGGCGGATGGTAGATTTGTATATGTGCAGAATAGATTCAGGTGGGAAAAACTTCCGGACCCTGCACAGAGAGCCGACTTTCATAGCAGCAGATTTGGCAATGGATTCTATATAGTCATTCCATTTGAGGTTATTCCGAAAGTATAAGGCCAAGGAGGCGTAGTATTTTACTCTCTGGGAGGCTAGCCTGTCCCATGCTAATGGGAGGTAGAAGCGATTGTCTATGGTGGTTATTTGATAACAGCTTCGTTTTAGAGGCATTGAAATTTACTAGCCATTTCCTACCCCAGGCCACTACGGATTGGAGGTCCTTTTCAAGTACGGCAGCGAGGTCCGCTTTTTCGTCCACACCTGGTTTTTGATCGATGCGAGAGTAGATTGTTGTGTCATCGGCATACATGCCAACTTGGGATCTGATGGCGTCGGGGAGATCATTAATGTAGATCAGAAAGAGCGTGGGACCTAGGATAGAACCTTGAGGGACGCCCGCATTCGTATGGTAGTTTTGGGAGGCACGCCCATTTAATACCACATTCAATGTGCGGTTAGAGAGGAATGACTGGATGAGGTCAAACAGATGTCCAGTTATCCCGTAGCTCTGCAGTTTGCAGAAGAGACCAGCATGCCAGACCCTGTCGAACGCTTTGGAGATGTCCAAGGTAACGGTTCGGTCTTCGCCATTATTGTCAAGTGCCCGGTATATGTACTCGGTAATGGCCGTTAGCATATCAGCAGTAGACCTGGTGAATCGAAACCCGTACTGTTTGTCAGAGAGAAGCCTGTGAGCCGTGAGATGCTGAATCACCTCGGCGTTGATAATGGCTTCGAAAACTTTGCCAAAAATCGGAAGGAGACTAATAGGACGGTAATTGGCGGGGTCTGAGGGTTCGCCAGAATTCTTAAATATAGGAACTACACAGGAGGACTTCCAACAGGCAGGAAAACAGGAAGCAGATAGGCAGAGGTTATAGAGTTTAGAGAGGACAGAGGAGAGTTCTGGGGCACATTTCTTCAGTACTATGACTGGGATTCCGTAACTTGGTGTGGGTCAAGTTGTGCAATTATCTTGGCGACCAGCGAGGGTGTAATGTGGACGCTATTTAGTTGAGCCTTAGTTCTGGGTGGGAAGTCGGATGTAGGTATTCCTAACGAGTCCAGTGTCGAATTGGTGGAGAATCTACTGGCAAAGCATTCAGCCTTGTCCGCTGTGGAGGTGAGAACTTCAAATTCATTGATTAGTGGGGGTATTGAAGTCTTGCTCTTGCAGAGTCTCTAGTAATCTTTGGAGCCAGACTTAGAGGATGCTATGCGTTACCTCATTCTGTTAGCAAACGCCTTCTTAGCTTCGTTCAGGACTTTTTTTACACTTATTCTGTGCTGAGGCGAAAAGGCGCCTGTTTTGGTTCGACGAGCATCTTCGATAGAGCCGGAAGAAATGATTCCGGTGGGCAATGGCGGTCGAGCAAGCTGGTGAGAACCAGGGGGACGAATTTGATTTTAGTTGGAATTTCCTGGCCGGGATAAAAGCGACGATGCCAGCCTTAACCCAAGAGGAGACCCCGGAGGTACAGTCTTCGACAGGGTAGATCGAAGACGTTGTTCCAGGGGACGTCGAAGAGGAAGTCTCGGAACGTGTCCCAATCTGCTCTCTGGTAGCAGTATGATATTCTGCTGGTCTGGTTTTCTTGGGTGGTGTAGGCATAGAAATAAAGAGACAGGATTAATACTAAGATGTAAATATATATAAATATGTTGTGAAAATTATGGAGTAGGCATAGAAAGAAAGATATATATGAAAAAATATGGTTGTCAGCATGATAAAAATACCCAAGATTCAAACTAAGATTTGTGAATGTCAGCAGCAAACAAGAGTAGGAGGTTAAATATCAACGACGTATTTTAACAGAGGATGCCATATCCGCATTGAAATATCAACAAATTCTGAGAATTTCATGGTCGGAATGGTAAGCAATGAAAACGTTGTAAGAAAAAAAAATGGCAATCTATAATAAGAATAAAAAAAACAAGTGAGATTTCATGGGTACATAATAAGAATCCGGGCTGGGCAAATAAAAGTCTCAAAGGACATACTAAAGGCAAAATGGACAGAGGAAGGCACCTCGCTACCTACCTGAAGTTCTTATATCTAAACTTTTTTGTAAATGGATATTTGCCTCTGTGTGTGTGTGTGTGTGTCTGTGTGTGTGTGTGTGTGTGTGTGTGTGTGTGTGTGTGTGTGTGTCTGTGTGTGTGTGTGTGTCTGTGTGTGTGTGTGTGTCTGTGTATGTGTGTATCCGTTACCTATAGACTTATAAACGGCTAAACCGATTTTCTTGAAAATTTAAACAGTTGTACTATAAGCGTCTGCGAGTGTTCTTAGCTAGGTTATGTGTTGAGGTGCCCCTTATAAATACCGAAAATCGATAATCGAAAAAATCGGGTTATAGAAGAAGTAGTCCGATTTTAATCAAATTTGATACACTCATAGACAAAGACAATAGTGCAAAAAATCGATAATATATATAAAAGGCAAGATGTTTGTGTGTATGTCTGTTTATCTGCCTGTATGTCTGTATTTTTTTTCAGCCCTTTTATTTTAATTTTTGTTTCGAGTTTGGCTCTAAGTAGGTATAATTGTAGTTCTTAGTCTCTGCCATGAGGACTTATTTAGCCTTTAAAATTCAGTTTACGACGAAAAAAACTTATTTGATGTCGATACCAGGGAATCAAATTTTGACTTATATCCATTCATTTTTCTTTCAGTCTACGGTTTCGCTTTAACTGGAAACAACAATTGCTTTTTGGCCTTTCGTGCCAACGTCCAAAGAATCTGAGCTCCAGGACCATGGATTAGTTTTAAGACTTTCATTATATCCGAGCAATGCCGGGCTATACTGCTAGATAATGTGTAACGGAAGGTGTGGACTGGATTCTTGACAGAGATAAATGTAGCTGAGAGCTTCAAGTGATGTAAGGTTGCGAACATACATGATCGACTACGTCTTGAAGGTACGCGGCTCATTGAGAAGAAGAAGAAGAAAACACAATAACCCTGAAGTATAGAGAAAGAGATAAATAAATAAATATCGCGTTTCCGTCGCGAGACAATCCGAAAATTCTACCATCATAAGGAATAATGACAGAATACGATTGTGAAGCATTTACAGAAAAAAGATGAGAAAAAAAAATTTTACCAGGGAAAATAATATTCAGTCAGAATAAAGGTGAAAAAATTGTTCAGAGTCAAAGAAAAGGAAGGAAAGAAAAAAAAAGGAAAGGAAAGCGTAAAAAATAATAAAATCAATTTAAAAAGCTGGAAATTCAGCAAAATCTAGGGATAGGTCCTAATAATAAAGAGAAATTATCCAAATTAAAATTTGTAGGAAATCTTCCCCTTTTTTGCTTTGTACAGAGATGTATATATCTATCAATATATATATATATATATATATATATATATATATACATATAATCATCCGCAGACAGATCTGTTTCGCTGTATCACAGCTCATCAGTACGGTTAGACAGTCGATTGCATTTAACCCAGGATTGAAACCTGACCGAATTAGTGTCAGTCTGCGATTCTACCACTGAGCTATGGGCGCTCGTCAGAAGGAGGCATACTTTTAGCGCATGATGTATCATACGCCAATAGATAAAGTACTCTAATTCATTACTGAATGAGCGATGCGTAGATACTAGAGTAGCTAGTGATTTTTATGCAAAGTCTTCCATTCTTCCAGAAGGGTGTGAGAGCGTGTATATATATATATATATATATATATATATATATATATATATATATGATTATCTATGGAATCATACATATATATATATATATATATGCTTATCTATGGAATCATATATATATATATATATATATATATTTATATACCTAGCTATGGAATCACTGGAAGAGTTAGCTCTATTATAAAATACTTACTAATATATAGATACCTAAAGGTAGTTATTAATAGGTAGATACCTGAAGGTAGTTATTAACTGGAGCCAATGCAGGCGTTTCCCAAGGCTCACTGTTCAGAAAAACCCTCTTTCTAAATTATATAAATGATCTACCTAAGTATATAGACCGATCATTTATAAACATCTACGCCGATGATAAGACGCTATACGGGCTCAACTCCAAAAGGCGCCGTGACTTAAGAGAATATTGGACCTCAGACTCACACCCAACTTCAAGCAAAATTCGATAAAGCTGCACATAAAACAATGGGCTCCCTATACCTTTCTAGTAATACCTGTCTCCTTATGCTATCTCCGACTTTTATGAGATTCAGATCAGGTCGAAAATGGAGTGCAGCTGTCATATTTTAGCAGAATCAGTTCGACCTCATTTTCCCGTCTTGATAGATTTCAAAAGCTTCTCCAACTGCTTGTTAGTAAAACATTATTTTCCACACTCCAGCATCTACCACACAGGCAAGATATGGCGAGTTTAACATTATTCTATAGCTACTACCATGGAGTGTATTAGGAGGAACTGCATCATTTGGTTTCACCAGATCTGACCTTCACGGCGAGGACCCGCTACGCCAGTTACATAGTACCAAATCACCCACATTTATTGGATATAACATTGGCAAGAATTATGTTCCATTGGAACATCTTTTTCCTGCGATGTGCCACTTTATGAAACAGACTCGCGAAATGATGTTTCCCCAATCATTACAATCGTCACATTTTTAAAGTGTTATCTTCTGCTAATATACATATAAACTACTCATTAATTTAAGCCTCTAATTCTAGTGGCCCGCGGAACTTGTACAAGTACATATATATATATATTAGAGTTCTGATGATGGTAAGTGCCAAGATTCTAGTTTTTCTAGTTTTATCAGTGGTTTACTGATATATATATATATATATATATATATATATATATATATATATATATACCGAACGCCCATAGCCCGGATGTAGAATCGCTGACTGACGCAATTCGGTTTGGGTTTCAATCCTGAGTTAAAAAGTAAAAAGCAATCGGAGTCTAACCGTACTGATGAGCTGTGATACAGCGAAACACACCTCTCTGGGGATGACTATATATATATATATATAGTTTTTGCTTCTGAGAGCCGAATTCATGTTTATATATAGGTAAGTAGAAAATTAAAATTAAAATAAATATAAAGAATAAAGAAATAAATCAATTCAGTGAAGTAAAAAATAAAAACATAAAAACATAAAAATCCAATAAATCAAATGTTGGCGTGTTGAATAGTCTGTGTTTTCTCACATCAGCACGTCTATAAATGGATAAACAAATAAATAAATGAATGAATCAAGTGCTTATCCCAATTTGAAATGATTTTGGTCTGGGGTCCCTCTTTATTACTTAAAAATTATCTTCTAGGCGCCTTTGTTTATTTACATGTCTTTTCATCTGTCGGTTGTTTTTATTGTTTCGACGACGTTTTGAATTTGGTGTGTGTATGTGTATGTATGTGTGTATGTGTGTGCGTCTATGTGAGCGCTCCTTGATTTCGTCTTTATGTTTTAGAATTATTTTAGAATTATTTTCTATAAGTCATCTGGTTCATTTTTAACGTTTGGGGTTAGCATTTCAATTTAGTGTGTATGTATGTGGGTATGTGTGTGTATGTATGTGTGTGTATGTATGTGTGTGTTTGTGTTTTTGGGTGTGTGTATTTTTCTGGTTCATTATTATTGTCATTTGAATGTGTGTGTGTATGTGTTTATGTATGTATGTGTGTGTCTGTATGTTTTTCGGTGTGTGTGTGTTTTTTATCATGTTTTGTTGAGCGAAAACTTGTATTTTTTTATAAATCTTTCTTCCTGCATTATTAATGATTCGTAGTCGGTATTTTGGTAAATAGGTGCAACTTTGAAATTGCTATTACTTCATTTATGCATATGTTGGGAAACATATAGTTTTCTGTTTTATGATAATCTTATATTGCTTTTATGAAGGGATATTCTATTATTCAAGCATTGTGTCGCTCCCACGTATATCTTTGCGCATTTGTCGCATTTTAGAGCGTAAACTATATTTTTCGAGTTGCAGGTCAGATCTGATTTTATTTTTGAACTAGAAGTATTTTCCTTCTATTATTATGTTGCATACTTTACATCTTTTTTGTTGCATTTTGTGACCCCATGTTTTGTGTGTTGTTCGAATTTCGATGAGGTTAGGATGTCTCTTGAATTTTGGGGATGGCGTTTACTGTTAATTATTTTGGTTGTCTTTAAGA
>JBBBDQ010000872.1:4097500-4105000 GCA_037127315.1 Ascarosepion bandense | reverse complement strand
AAATAAGTCAGTGTTTTGAATCTAACAACTTAGGCTCTCATGATCACTGGTGACTCTGTAATACTATTAAAGAAGACAAGATAGCTGATGCCATCCTCCAGGAATGTGCATCATTGCGCCATCTCTGGCTAATATTCTGGAAAAACTGCAATGATTATATTTATAGCTCAGCTGCTAAAAAATTGTTTCGCTCTGCCGTACTAGACAATTTTTCTATCGTGAATCTATCTTGTAATTTGTAAGTCTACCATTTCTCCCAGGCTTAGAATATTGCCGCTAGATATGATCCTCAGCCTCATTCAAAGATTCTTTTTGTAAAATCTAAAGACTAATCACGAATATTATTGGTCCTGATCTGTCATCTCTACTTCAGTCATTTTTGCACCACCACAAAGTTGCTTCAATGTGGTTTTCTGTAAATACTTTCATCGCAATTGTTCGGATGATCTCTTTCTTATAGTACCTAGACTTTATGAATTAAATGTAGTACAAGAATGGCAACAAAGTTTCTTCAATTTACAGTTAAATTGGCTAGATATAACCATACGTTCTATGCTAACAGTTTTTTTCTAACAAATACGTCCACTTCATTTTTTTCAGCTAGATATGATTTTCAAAAATTGGAAACAATGTCAGTTGTTATCTATCGTATATATATATATATATACTAGCAGTATAGCCCGGTGTTGCTCGGGTGAAATGAAAGCTTTAAAACTAATCCATGGTCCTGGAGCTCAGACTCTTTGGACGTTGGCACGAAATACTAAAAAGCAATAGTTGTTCCCAGTTAACGCTAAACCGTAGACTGAAAGAAACATGAATGGATGTAAGTCAAACTTTGATTTTCTGCTATCGATATCAAATAAGATTTTTTCTTAAAATTTTTTCTTTAATTTCTTAAAACTGAATTTTAAAAGCTAAATAAATGAGTGAATGGTATCATGGCTGAGACTAAGAACAACAATTATACCCACTTAGAGCCAAACTCGAAGCAAAAATTAAAATAAAAGGGCTGAAAAATTCAGACATACAGGCAGACAAACAGACACACACACAAACATCTTGTCTTATATATATATATATATATATATATATATATATATATATATATATATATATAATGGATTTTCTGCACTATTGTAAGAACTGCAACCTTGAAACTTCTGACTATCGTTACTTATGTCTTTGTCTCTGAGTGTATCAAATTTGATTAAAATCGGACCACACCTTCTATTAACTGACTTTTTCGATTGTCGATTTTCGATATTTATCGGGGTTACCTCGACACAAACACTAGCTAAGAACACTCGCTGACGCTTATAGTACAACTGCGTAAATTTTCAAGAAAATCGGTTCAGCCGTTTCGAAGTCTATAGGTAACGGACACAGACACAGACACAGATACACACACACATACACACAGACAAAGTTCCATTTATATATATATATATATATATATATATATATATATATATGACCAAATATTACCTTGAACATGTTTCGGGTCGACAAATGTCTCACTCCTTTATATATATATATATATATATATATGTGAGTGTGTGTGTGTGTGTGTGTGTGTGTGTGTTTATCATTGTTTGCAATTAACCGATACCTAAAAAAAATACATTAATTATTATGCCGGTTACGTGTTTTTATTGACCATTTTTTTACCACAAGCAATATATATTTATATTCATTAATGGAAATCAATAAGTTATTTATGTATGTAGGTAAACGTATAACATATATATATATATATATATATATATATATATATATATATATAGCATTCTTCTATGTATTTGTATGTAGGCGCTAGTGATGTTTTTGAAGTCTACAGGTTATTTACGTATACGTTTTTACGATTTAATACTAGAAAAAAAGAAACATACCTTTAAGCAATTAATATTAGACACAAAAACACAAAAGAACGCGTAAGAAAAACAGAGTGCTTTTTCTTTTGTGTTAATGAAATATTGATCCCTAAAAGTATGTTTTTCGGAATATTAAATGCGCAGATACCTCAGAAGCTCTTTCCACATCTGCTTTCTGCTTCTGTAAACACACACATTCGCGCTTACACTCTGAAAGATCAACACGAACCACATCTCCTCGATTTTATACATATAACTATTGATTTACATGCACACAGACACAGGTTTACAGACATACACTCACACAAATCTATATATATGTGTGTGTGTCTGTGTGTGTGCGTGTGTGCCTGTCTGTCTGTATGTATGTCTGTGTGTTTATATATATACGTTATTAGTTACGTAAAATGTGTCTGAGTTTGGTTTGATTTTTTACTGCTTTTAATACAATTCTATAGGAATATAATATTTTATATCAGCGTTTTTTCTTTACTTTTGCTATAAGCTTTACATTACATTAACGCTTTCTTGCAACCACTCTTTTGCTTCTTATTTATGTTTTCCGTCCGTTGTGAAAAATCTTCTAAAAACTGTACAACTGACATATTTGTAAATGATAACCCGCTTCAAGGCCTTTGCACTAAAAACAACAATATCACCAACCTGATGCAACAATTATAAACAACATCTTCATATCAGTGGCTTTTTTTCCTTTCTTTTAAATCTGCATATGATAATTTCAGCCGATATGTCTTTCGTCTTTTCTTTTGTTCCGAAAAAGAAAAATAACAAGGAAAAAAGAAAACTATTTCCGCTTTTTCCGCTATTTACTTCAAAGCCCTTTTTCTCTCCATATTTGTCTCGATATTTTCTCTCGGCAAGTTTTTATTGTATTAAATTCTCTCTTTATTCATCTGTTTTCTTTTCTTTCTTTTTTTTTTTTTAATTTTCACAGATACGTTTTCCAAAAAGGAAATGAAAGTAACTTTGGCTAACTTTATGTTATGCCTAATTTATTTCCGTTTAACTGCCAACCAATCGATAGTCGATAACACTGACCGCAATTTTTAAGTGGATTAGCTCACGTCAACACTATATTACTGTAACGCGATTGTCATCATTTTAAACGCTACTTTTAGTGGATAATAGTATTTGATTTAGCCCTCCGTTTATTTATTACACAGTATACTTATCTATTTATTATTATCTTATTAAAAAAAGATCTGAGTTCTTCAACAGGATTCGAACTTTCCCCTGGCAGGCTGAGAAAGCTGGGGTTAAAACCCGCTAAACTCTAAGAAAGTTTTTTTTTTTTTTATAAGCGTTTCACCCCGAGCAAGGCATGTCACTGCCACTACTGTGCAGGGGGCTACGTAGAGAGGAGAAAGGCTGATTAAATATAGGAAATAACAGAGGGTGAGTGATAGGCGGGTGAGGATACCGAGAATGAGGGTTGGGTAGATGAGAGTGTTGTGAGAATAGTTGGGAGTTAGTGTGATAGGAGGTGTCTATTGACCCTACATTTAAACACCTGGAGATTGTAACTGTCGGGAAAGCAGACTTGTGGAAGGGAGTTTTACAAGCGGGAAGCGCGTGAACCAGAATTATGTTTCTCCATAATTTTATCGATTTTTTTAAATAATTAGATAACTTAATTAAAATTTACATATTCAAAATTATCATTGATCCACTTCTGGATTTCGTCAATTAATATTAACGTGTAAGTGAGTGGCTTAGGATATATACTTCTTCCTATTCTCTACTGGGTGCGATGTGGGTAAGGTGAGTGACTTTGGAGATATTCTTCAAAACTGGCTCCTCTTCACGCGAGGATTTGATACACTAAGACTTATAATATTAGGTCAATCATATCGCTCGGTGGCTAAGTGAACCATTGTGTGCAACATATCGAATACATATATTGTTTAAAAATGTACACAATTTAAAATGTAAACATCAATGTACACAATTTAAAATGTAAACATCACTTAACACAAACAATTACAATGAAATTCTCTAAGATTTTTTAATCCTTTCACTCCAGTCAATGCGGGGAAACAACTAGTACAGAGGCGGTTACAGTGAAAGAGAATATTGAGTATAGAGAGGATTGTGGACAAGCCAAAAAAATAACGGGATAAAGAAGACCGTTGACGATTCTTGATGTTGCATTTAAATTATTGAAGATTGTAGTTATCAGCGATGGAAGGGAGTTCTACATTTGGGAAGTTCGAGAAAAGAAACAGTATAATGGAAAGCCTAGAGGCCAATTAAGTAGCACGCTTAAATTCATATATTAAGTGCATCACAGGAAAATTTTTCTCAGGGTATGTACTTTGTACTGTAGGTGGGTATTTTGAATATGCGTTAAGGTGCGGTGGGCAGCGGCTCGGAATGCCATCTAGGAGAAGGCCACGCTTAAATTCATATATTAGGGGCATCACGGGAAATTTTTTCTTAGATTAGTTGACATGAAAATATTTGTAGAAAAGACAGAGCAAAGCCAAGTCACATCGGTGAGAAAGTGCCTGGTCAAGATCGATGAATTTACATATCCTTTGGATTTTGTCAAGAATCTGGAGATGCACTGAACCAGGCATTCATGCAGTGTTCAATGCACTGATGAATGGTTGATTTATAAATGTGCAAGTTGAATTTAGATGAAAAATATTTTCTGGCATGACGCATTGACCCAACTTTTGTAGGAGTACATACAGCTACAGATTTTGTGTCTTGTGGCTTTAACTAATTAGAAAACGCAATTAAAATCTACATATTCAAAATGATCTCCAAAACTATTATTTATCCACTTCTGGATTTCGCCAATTAATATAAGCGTGTAGGTAAGTACTTTGAATAAGCGTTATAGTGCAGTAGACATCGACTAGGAGATCGGAGTTCGAATTCTTGTTGCATTCACTTACGCACAAATACCTTTAGGAAAGGTATAAATCCATCGTTGTATTCCCTTAGGCACAAATATCCTTAGGAAAGGTTTTAATCCATCTCTTGTCATTCCTGCCATGCGTTAAATAAAAGAACATGTTGAGCTTTATAGCTTTGGTTAAAAATCCATCTACCTCGCCCGAAATATAAAGGGTTTTGCTCAGGAGCAGTACACATAGCTGTAAAAAAAGATACGTTAAAGTTATCTTGTGACCACTCTTTTGCTTATTATTTATGTTTTTCGTCCGTTGTGAAGAATTTTGTAAAAGCTGCACAACAAATAGATAGAAAAAATGCATTAACTGACTGGGTCGCGTTTTGTTTTTAACTATAGATCAACACTTGTTGAAATTTAATGTAAAGAATCAGACATTTTACAAATATAATTTGTTCTGTATTAAGTAAATAATGGACATTTATATTTGAGTATATAAGGATTTACTTGAACCGAGAATATGCAAATATTTGATCCTTATGTTTAAATTTATAAGTATTTGCTTTGTTCAGTGTAGGGCAATATTTATTGTTTATATTTTAGTCTGTAAGTATTTATTTGGAAGGTAGTTTCTTTTGGAAGGTTTTTTTTATCTCGGTGCAAGAGACGCAGCTAACACATTATTATCAATACGGCTAATGTTAGTGGTCCAAAGATGCGATAGAAGTGATGGATTATTGGAGAAAAAAATAATTTCTGTGCAAATGTGACAGTTTTCTCTTCAGATATGATTATATTCTTACCGTGGTGACATTGCTTGACATAATGTCATCAGCTGATAAATTACATGATTGAATTATTTGTTATCTGTGACTTATCAATCTCTCGCAGGTTATTTCCAAACCAGAAAGTAGTTTTAGATTGTAATAACTTTTTAGTAGATAATAATGATTTAATGTTACAGGTATTACTAATTAACCCGTATCTAGGGAGAAAAGAAGAGGATTCGTGACTTTCCCTAGGGTATTGCGCATAAGTGAGTATAACGAACCCAACGTGAATTGAAATTCGGCTCTCTTGTTAATAATTACATGCCATAATCAATTACACCATATGTACATGCAAGCTTACAGCAGTTAGTAATTCTAAGCTGTCCCTCTTTGAGGCACTAGACAGGCTCGGCGTTGTTTAACTTAAGTGAATATATGGAAACCATTGTTTCAACGTGATGTGTCTGTAAGCTCCGAACGTTACATCATGTATAACCTATGACGCCAATAAATATGACTATGAGATCAAGTAACTTGATTGCTCCCAGGAGACTATCTATCTTTGCGGTTTTGGGTCCGGTTTTGTAATTGGTTAAAAACATGCAATATTTACCTGTATAATTGCTCAGAAATGCCACGAATACCAGCGAATATCATTTGATATTCTTATCTAAGAATGCTGTTACTTGTTTCTGGGTGATATAATTTCTATCAAATAAAGAATTTGCTTTGATCTTATGTTGCTAAGACTCGACAAACTTTTGCAGTTGGATTCGGATAAGATAAAAAAAGAAACTGCTCTAGTTAAATATTCGTTTACATTTTCAAAAGCTAACTAGGCAATGTCTGCCAACCAGATATATTTTTTCTGTTCTTCGGCACGTCTTTTATGGAACAAACTGTTTTTGTATTCTGTGGAAAGAAATCCCAATGAAGATTTATCATTTCATGAAACTGATGTTGATTCTTTTCCTGGTGGTTACTGGAAATGAAACTTCAGTTTTCTTCCTGGATTTCTTGTTTGAGATATTGTGTGAAAATGAATATTGCTTTCGTTCCGTATAATTCGACACATAATCCTAATTATGAAACTTTCGTGGTTTTGGGAGCATTCAAAACTGTTTGTCTGGCTTGGACTTTGTTCAGATTTAATGGCATTGTTTGTTAATAGACGATGACGTCCTGCTACTACTAGAACGTTGAATTATATCAGACTTCATGGCGTGATCAAATTTGTTCTGAATCATATTCAGTTTCTCCGTTGCAAAGTGTATACTTATTCGTTTTCTTTGAATGGTTTATATCAGGATATAACACAGGACTGTAAAGTTTCAATATTAAAATGTTGCAAACAGAAATTTTCCAAATTGTTTCATTAAATTTAAAAATTCATGAAAAAGCCTGGAAAACAAACTTTTGATTTTAAACCAACTTTTGATTTAAGATTTGTTTCAGAATTGATGTTCTGTATTAAATAAATAATGGTCAATTATATTTGAGTCTATAAGGACTTACTGGCACCGAGAATATGCAAATATTTGATCCTTATGTTTAAGTTTATAAGTATTTGCTTTGTTCGGGGTAGGGCAATATTTATTGCTTATATTTAAGTCTGTTTTGTTTCATAACTGATGTGCTGTTGTCTGTAAAAAGACTGAACGTTACTTCAATAAGAAAGAACTAAATGGCGAAAGTAGAACGACCATTATCGCTCATCACAAATGACAATTGACACGAATGGCATAAACCATAATTTGGTTGAATACACCTTTACCTATATGTGTGCATAAACGTTTAATTCTCTGTTTTTAATGATCGTGTGAAAGTAGGTATGGGAAAATAGACGGGAAGTGAGATGGCGAGGAAACGAAGTGCTACGAAGAATAGGAAGCAGTGGAGAGCAGAGACCTATATTAAATGAGTATCTGAAAGAATTTTCATGACAATATGCTTACAGCTGGGCTTATGTCACCTT
>JBBBDQ010000872.1:4082500-4092500 GCA_037127315.1 Ascarosepion bandense | reverse complement strand
AGCCTTACCACCAAAGAACTGAATTTTTAACCAGTAGCACGCTACTTTATTCTGCGAGATAAACAGATGCATATATATTTTTGTACAAACAACTAACTTAAAATTATATATATATATATATATATATATATATATATATATATATATATATTACCCTGGAAATTCACGCTCTTGCAATCGTCAAACTGTTTAATTTTTTTAAAAAATTGGCTATATGTAGCGCTGCGTATATAGATGTATTTTTGTGGAAGTGGGAGGAAAGGTTGTCGTCTTGACAGACGCAAACATGAATACACATTTGTACACCCATTGACATGCGCAAAAACACACACACGCGTCGGCCACCGGGGCTCACACTAACATATATGCGAACCGTATCGAGCTCGGCATACATATGTATATGTGTGCTGTTGTGCACATATTGATGTTTATCATTATATGCATACACTTTTCACACACACACACACACACACACACACACACACACACACACACACACACACACACACACACACATATATATATATATTATAGGTTAACGAATAAATTAGAAACGTTTATCACTATAAATTGTATCATTTTATAAAAAAGTCTGCTATTTTTATTTTTGCGTTGTTTGATATTCATTGATTAATCAGACTTCACAGATATTTGACTTGTTAAGCAACGTTAGAAGAATTTATGACGTTCCGAACACAAGAACAGACGGCGAATCCTTTTGAAGCTTTAAAATATTTTTGTACTATTGCAATCCATATTTGATCTATTATATATATATATATATATATATATATATATATATATATATATATTGAGAGAGAGAGAGACTGAGCTTTATATGTTTGGTGCATGTATACCTAAAAATTACAGACATACACTGAAAACGATAGAAATTTTCTAAAGCATATGCACGTGGTTTGAAAAAAAAGAAATTATACAGAACTTTCTGTCACGATAAGAGTTCAGCTGATAATTCAAAATTGCGCGAAGAACAGGAAGAGGAAAAACAAGTTCAGGCTGAAAAAAACAAGTAAAGAAAATATCAAATAAAGTCTAATTACATTCCAAGTAAACCTCACTTATTAATCATTCAACAAATAATTACGTCATCGTTTCCGGTGCCTGGATTTCCCATTTCCGGTTGTCGAGGAATAATGGCGGTTGTTTTGCTGTGTACTGCGCAGTAGCAAGAAAATTATCAGTATGATGAGTATTATGAAAATGTCGGTTGAAAAAGAAGTTTTTAAAAAAGGCTTTGTGGTATGATGAAAGACAGAGCGTAAGGAACTCATTTAATTGAAGTAATCTTTCTAAAATCGAATGAATTGCAACAGCAGAAAAAAACAACTTGTCTACTCGAAATAAGTTACAGTATGTAATACATGAAAATTAATCTTGGGAAAATTGTGAAAGAACGTTAATAAAGATAAAGGTGATAGGAAAATGAGAAAAAATTAAAAGAAAACAAAAATGTATGACTTGCTAGAATTAGGAGTTATCGTTATTTGCATTATATATGTAGTGAATCCCGATAAAAATAAAATATGGAAATAACATATATATATAAACAAAAAATAAAAAGGATTCATATTAAAATAAGGCATTTAAGCTTTCTTTTAAAACCTTATCTTTTTCTTTCTTTCTTTCTCTCTCTCTCTCTCTCTCTCTCTCTCTTTGAACTTCTCTTTTTATTCTTCTCTCAACTAACAAGAAAACAACCCCCATATAAAAAGAGGAAGGAGAAGAAAAGACTGAACCCGGCTCAAATACGCCGGAAGTTTGCAGGAACAGTGCTTACTTATCTGTTAGTGGAAACTAACAAAAGATCAGGGACGTTCCCCGCATAACCTTTGTTATGAAAAGAACACCGAAAAAAAATAACCAATAAAAAAATGAACACAAAGAGTCTTATGATCTTAGTCGAAAACAAAGTTCCTGCCAGATTTTCGAAGCCTGATCAAAAGATATAAGCTGACACCTTTAAGCTATACAAAGACGGGTCAGCGAGAGTTAAAAACGCTACCGCCGAGAAATCACCCATGTGTAATACGTGAAGAAGTAGTTAAGAGGTCATCTGCTAATACTATTTCTGCCTTGCTTAGGAACGAAAAAACGCAATAGACTGACATTGGTCTATTTCTAAGAGGACTACAACTAGTATCACGTGCTACCTTCACAAATTGTCGAATACCTAACCGAAACCGTTACTTCTTCAGACTGCTACCAATACCGCCTTATCAACGTACATTATTTTGTGGCGCAGAATATCAAACGACTCACTGGAAAGGAAATAAATAAAATATATTGTCTATGTTTTTTACCATTGAGTTTGTTTTATTTCAAAGTTTCCAGTAAAGAAAATTGTGCTAGCAATCTACATACACACTCAACTGAAACATGTCTTGCAATAAAATTAACCATAGAAAAATACCATTCATAGAGACAGTGGAATGAGAGTAATCTCTGAAAATCCGGGTAACCTTTAAGAAATTTTGAACATAAAAGCATATGTAATCTATAAGGGAAGTTGTTTACTCCTTTTGCTGTCATATTATACAGACACCTTATTTTATTTTTTTATACTATCAGTAATTTTAGCACTGATGGAAAGCGTAACATTAGAACCCAACGGTTAATTGACTTAACTAAATATACCTTTCAGAAGGTAAGGAAATTATTAAGAAACGAGAAAATTACTTTTATTAACAAAGAAAACAATACTGTTTTTTGTGTAATATCATTCCTCCAGTATAGCGGTGAATGTTTGACAAACTTCTCACAGATCTAGAAAAAACTTAAGACGATAAAAATGTGGTTCTACATAAGTGTGCTATGATTAACATGAACTGAACATGTAAAATTGTCGAAATTGTATAGAAATGAACACAAAAGTAACTCATAATTCAGTCAGTTAGTTAAGTGCCATACGTGATACACGCTTGGGCGATCATGTCTCGAAAGACATGACTGACTGAGCAGAAGATTATCCCGCAGTAGGTTGCCATTGCTTTCTGCGGTAGACTGGTTGCCGACCAAGGCTATAGAACCCAATCTGTCCTGCTACTTAACCCATAACTGGAAGGAAGAGACGGATTATGAGAAAAAGACGAATGCAATTTTTAGAGTCCACAATGTAAATTGATGGTTTGGAAAATTTGGCATTCACAAGATATATTAAGGGCACGATGGACAAATTAAAACAGCAATTAGCTTAACGTGCTTCAGTAAACGGATCTCAGTTTATAGTTTAAGATCGATAACAAAAAGAAAATATTTACTAATAGCTACAAAGGAATGAACATTGCGGTAAACCATGATCACCAATATCCACAAGAGTTATGACAAATAGCTGTATTTGTAGAAGGTTATCCCAATTCATTAAACAAAATCATTCGGCATTACTTGACCGAACTGGCTGTTCTACTGTCGACAGAAATTTATCAAAATCAAGATATTTTTCAGTAAATTAGGTTTTTCCTGTTCACTAACTGATATTGCTCTTTTCAGTAATGATGGGGAGAATCATTCCCAACCTTTTGTTTGATGTTGTGTGGTGAAGTCAACATCAGTATTTAGTCGTTAGTTTCTCGTCAATAATACGTGCCATTAATTGTAAATATTGTTGCTGAATGTCCCCAAATGAAGTATTTTCTGTTATTTTCTAAAGAGCTTTGTGATTTTGTAGCTTCTGTCCACAAGATTTTAAGAATGATGGTCCTCTCTAAGAAAGTGTTGAGCGACATGCACTTCACCATATTTGATGAGGCTATTTAAGAACATTTCTAGAATTCTTACGTTAATGTTTTGGCGTGAGAGCAATCTTTAGTAATTGACAAAAATTATCCAAGTACAATATAGGCAACGTTCATTTTCCTCATTTCTTGTACAAAATTTGTTATAACTGATTCATATTTCTAGGTATTTGAAATGATATATTTAATTACTGTCATACTATGAATTGGTACTGAATAAAGTACTAATCATTTACTGCTCATCCTGTTTTAATTGAATCTGAGTCTGCAACACTTTTTTAAAATAAAACGTTAAGTGAAATATACGGTGGAAATTATACGGATCAACAGATACCTGAAGAAGGATTTAAGGAACAAGTCGAAACGTTGAGTAATGAAGATGAGGGCTTTAGTCCAGATGTAAGAGTTGTACATAAAGAAAGAATATTATAAGTTATATATATGTGTGTGTGTGTGTGTTTTGTGTGTGTGCGTGTGTGTTTGTAGAATTAATATAAAAATACTTCAAAATTTAGCTGATATATATTTTCTTCAGCATCCCATTCGTAAGGGGGTATTAGCTATTGACAGCTTATAACCTATACTATTCCTTTTTATATGAACCTATTGTGTTTTCGTAGTGTGGGAGGGACATGTGTATGAGTAAATGTATGAATAAATGCATGTGAATGAATAATATATATATATATATATATATATATATATATATATATATATATATTTGTAACATACAGCGTGTGTTAGCATGTGCAATACCCTGTTTTCATCAGCCGCCGACCAGGGGTGATGTCACAGTTTCGGTGTCTATGGCGGGACCGTCACCCCTGGCGCCACCAGCAACGTTTGCCAACAGGCAGGGTATGAAGATAAACTTGTTGGTTGTTCCTCTTGTATATTCTCATAAAGAAGTAAATAAAATGATCGTTCCTCTTTGAAGTTTGGATCGGCAATGAAATTTCCTGAACGCGTTTGCCGTTATTAATGCGCTCGTGAAGGAAGAAGAAAAAAAAACGGTGTAGATGATCACACAAATATCCAATTGGGCGTATTAGATCGTGATGTTGCGTGAATATATATATATGTAAAAATAAATTAGAAAAATCTATAACGAGTTTCGGCTTGTAAAGGTACATCAACAGGCAAAAATAATAATTTTTATAAATGGCATTATATATATATATATATATATTAAATATAAGAGACAATGAATGTCTATTATGTTTAATCATGAGCCATTCTAAACGTCGTATTTTTTCTTTAATTTCAGTTGAAAATAAAGACAAAAATTCTCCAACATTTGGATAATTATTTATTGGTTTTCTTCTAAGCTTTCGGCTCACATGAGCCATCTTCAAAGAGGTTGTTTAAACTGAAATATTATAAAATACACCATCACCGACGATTATATTTTGTGTTGACATAAAACTCCGCTTGGCAACGGCAATAGTTACCAAAAATAATAAACGCAGTTCTTAAGTTTGCGATGCGGTTTTATGACGTCACACCGCGGGATAGCGCGAAATGACAACAAAACCATGTAGTCAAATGCAATGTAATATGTTATTTCCTGTTTTAAAGTTGATTTTATTGTGTGTTGGTTGTTTAGATTTGATGTACATGGCATCCAATATCTGCAGGTCCCTCTTACTCTGTATATGAGTAAGGATCACCGTATTGTAGACCAAAATCTGTCTGATATTATCTACATGTTTATGTTTTTCAGAGAAATGTTGTTTAATAGTACTCTGATCAGAAAGATGACATATAAGTCTACGGGAGAGTGTGGTTGTAGTAAAGCCAATATATGTACTAGGTTTTTGATTAGTATCAGAGATGCAATCTCTGAATGGGCATGTAAATTGGTACACTACATTGTTTTTTTGTAGAGAATTTAGTTTAGTGCTTGTTGGATTATTATAGACTATGAGGTCAATTGTTTTAAACTTTTTATAATATATAATGAGTTTAATTTGATTATTACTTTCGACTGGTTTAACATTTCTACGTATTATGTTTTTGAGAGTTTTTTCATCTTGTTTATAATTATTATGTATTTGGTTGCAATAGTATAAATTAATTATTAGAACTTAATATTAATAACAAACTCCCATTCCTTGATGTATTCATTGATTCTAGCACACATAAATTTACTACTTCTCAATATAGGAAACCAACTAGCATAAATTCGTGTCTTCTTAATTATAATAGTGAATGCCACCAACGATATAAGTTAGCTGTTATAAAAATCTTACTTCAACGCACACAAATGATATCTTCTTCCAAATCTATATTTTATAAAGAATTACACAACATTAAGCAAACACTAGTCAATAATGGATTTCCTAACTCCGTTATTGATCAACAAATTAAAATGTATCTCAACAAAATTAACAATAGCTCTAACAATAATGATAATATTAATAATAATGGTTTACATCAAAATAAACATAACACTATTAACTTATACTATTGCAACCAAATACATAATAATTATAAACAAAATGAAAAAACTTGGGAAAGGTATCAATCCTTCTCTCGCCTCCAGTTATGGGTTAAATAAGAGGACAGATTGGGTTCTGTAGTCTTGTTGCAGCCAGTATACCGCAGAATGTAATGGCAATCTACTGCGAGAAAATCTTCTGCCCAATCAGTCATGTCGCTTTCAAGTCCTTAGCGCCCAAGTGTGTATCGCGTATAGCACAACTGACTGATAAGATTCTCTGGGTCTGACACCTCATCTTTTGCGACCTTTTCTTCTTTCAAAAATTAAATTCCATTTGAATGGAACGACATTTCAAGACGTCGAGGCAATCTAAAAGAAAGCGACAAGGCAGCTGCTTGCTATCCCAAAAATGATGTTCCATGAATGATTTCATCAAGGAAGACGACGATCGATAAAATATGTGACTTCAGAAGGGGAGTACTACGAATGAGATTAAATACCGAATTCATATGTTTTATAGTTTTCTTTTTACCACACATATTTTGATAGTTCGTGGGGTGTGTATGTGTGTGTGTGTTTGCGTGTGTAAACGGTGTAAGACAAATATTCATGCACCTTTAGAACTGAAATATAGCAAAAAAGGAAAACAACGGGATACTTTATTCCTTACTCTATTGATTTTTGGAGATGCGAAAAACAGTTGATGTTATTCAGGAATATACGGGGAACATACAGACAAGCAAAATAATTTGTCTGGACAAGTCTTGAGATATTTTGTGTAAGTCTCATACTTATGTAAAGGTCAATCAATAAATCTGTCGAGGGAAGCATAATTTTCTATATGTAAATTTCCATAAATAAATTATGTCTGTAGTTTATAATATCCGAAATATTTTATTTGCCCAATATTGTTCAATGTACTGTATGGTATTTATTATATAAACTAAAATTAGAATCTTAAATAACTTATAGGATTTTTAAAATCCGGTATTAATTATATGTTTTTATTTATAACACATATTACACACTCCAGTTTTAGTTTAGGGTTATATTCCTAACATAGATTTTATATGTATATATATATATATATATATATATATATATATATATATATATATATATATGTACTGGGCGTGTATAATGATAATATACACGCTAAAAAGTCTGCCTTCTCCTACCGAGCGCCCATAGCCCAGAGGTAAAATCGCCGTCTGACGCCAATTCGGTCGGGTTTCAATCCTGGGTTAAAAGCAATCGGCGTCTAACCGTACTGATGAGCTGTGATGCAGCGAAACAGATCTGTCTGCGGATGACTATATATATATATATATATTAATGCAGGTTTCATTGAATAATATAGACAAGTTTTGTCTATTAATTTTGTGTAGGATCCGTTCATACCGTCTGATATACTTGATGGTGATGTCGTTAAAAGACAACAAAAAATCACAGTATTTGTTGAATTTTTTATCGGGTCTAAGCTTTCGGATCACATAAGCCATTATCAAAGAGTAAATATTAACACACAATAAACATAGAACATTTAAGCTATTAACAATAAAGATAATTGAATTGAAAATATAAGTCCATCCCTACCGTGGCGGATGGCCGAAGACAGTGACAAAATAGTGGTGTTGTGGTCCCTGGTCTGGTTACAGACATTTGAGTACGTTGTTGGAAATATCGAAATTGATTGTATTCAAACCAGGTTTAAATTGTTTAATGTAGAGTGCTTCGAGGATTTTTAGTTTCTGCTTATTATTTTCTTGTTTGAGTATGTACGTGTTATAATTTAGTGATGCTTTGATAGAGCGTTTCTATTTCAATTTCGTAAGTATAACCAGCTTACTAAAAAAATTGAAATAGAAACGCTCTATCAAAGCATCACTAAATTATAACACGTACATACTCAAACAAGAAAATAATAAGCAGAAACTAAAAATTCTCGAAGCACTCTACATTAAACAATTTAAACCTGGTTTGAATACAATCAATTTCGATATTTCCAACAACGTACTCAAATGTCTGTAACCAGACCAGGGACCACAACACCACTATTTTGTCACTGTCTTCGGCCATCCGCCACGGTAGGGATGGACTTATATTTTCAATTCAATTATTTTTATTGTTAATAGCTTAAATGTTCTATGTTTACTGTGTGTTAATATTTACTCTTTGATAATGGCTTATGTGAGCCAAAAGCTTAGACCCGATAAAAAATTCAACAAATACTGTGATTTTTTGTTGTCTTTTAACGACATCACCATCAAGTATATCAGACGGTATGAACGGATCCTACACAAAATTAATAGACAAAACTTGTCTATATTATTCTATGAAACCTGCATTAATGAAAAAATGCTGCCAAAATACACACAATTTAAATTACATGATCCAGCAGCCCAACACACCATCACCACCTTGAAATATAAATGGAGCCTTGTGAAAAGGCAAATTGAAATAGCGGAAGAAAATCTTGACACATTATACAAGAACAAACATGACCTCTACAACAAACTTAAAGATATAACTACCTCAAACCAACTAGAAGAAATAATACTCAGACTATCCAAAATCACTGCAAAATCTGAAGTTGAACACCGTGCTAAAATTGTCAAAAAACTTAATTCACTATACAATGGCACGATCACTCTTCCCAAAAAATTCGATAAATTCATAAATCGTTCCAACCACGAACTAACTAAGCACCAAGAAGAATTACTCAACCTTGGACCTAACTGCCATATATACCGTAAGTATAACCAGCTTACTAAAAAAATTGAAATAGAAACGCTCTATCAAAGCATCACTAAATTATAACACGTACATACTCAAACAAGAAAATAATAAGCAGAAACTAAAAATTCTCGAAGCACTCTACATTAAACAATTTAAACCTGGTTTGAATACAATCAATTTCGATATTTCCAACAACGTACTCAAATGTCTGTAACCAGACCAGGGACCACAACACCACTATTTTGTCACTGTCTTCGGCCATCCGCCACGGTAGGGATGGACTTATATTTTCAATTCAATTATCTTTATTGTTAATAGCTTAAATGTTCTATGTTTACTGTGTGTTAATATTTACTCTTTGATAATGGCTTATGTGAGCCAAAAGCTTAGACCTGATAAAAAATTCAACAAATACTGTGATTTTTTGTTGTCTTTTAACGACATCACCATCAAGTATATCAGACGGTATGAACGGATCCTACACAAAATTAATAGACAAAACTTGTCTATATTATTCTATGAAACCTGCATTAATGAAAAAATGCTGCCAAAATACACACAATTTAAATTACATGATCCAGCAGCCCAACACACCCTCACCACCTTGAAATATAAATGGAGCCTTGTGAAAAGGCAAATTGAAATAGCGAAAGAAAATCTTGACACATTATACAAGAACAAACATGACCTCTACAACAAACTGAAAGATATAACTACCTCAAACCAACTAGAAGAAATAATACTCCGACTATCCAAAATCACTGCAAAATCTGAAGTTGAACACCGTGCTAAAATTGTCAAAAAACTTAATTCACTATACAATGGCACGATCACTCTTCCCAAAAAATTCGATAAATTCATAAATCTTTCCAACCACGAACAAACTAAGCACCAAGAAGAATTACTCAACCTTGGACCTAACTGCCATATATACCGTAAGTATAACCAGCTTACTAAAAATATTGAAATAGAAACGCTCTATCAAAGCATCACTAAATTATAACACGTACATACTCAAACAAGAAAATAATAAGCAGAAACTAAAAATCCTCGAAGCACTCTACAT
>JBBBDQ010000872.1:3957500-4080000 GCA_037127315.1 Ascarosepion bandense | reverse complement strand
GACTAAACTATCGCCCGGTTCACACTCCACCCACGCCTATTGAACAGGTGTAGAGGCTCATCCCTTGTTGCCTGTTTAGGATGTGGTTCCCGGCATTCTCTTTTCCAATCTTTTCATTCTTACGTAGCACCCTGCGCTTCAGTGGCATTACCGCCTTGCTTGTGGTGATATGATTAAAAAAAAAAAAAAAAAATATATATATATATATATATATATATATATATATATATAACAGAATAAGTACAAAGAAGTAAAATCCCACAGCTCGTAGTATTTATTTTTAAAAATTGCTCAGTACAAATTTATTAAAAATGTAATTATTATAAACACTAATAATAAACTTATTATATTTATATCAAGAAGATCAGTAATGCTTTCTCAAAAGTGGATAGACGTCTATTAACATAACACACGTTCGATTTAGAATATGTTAAATGTTCTTTAGAAGTATGTTTGTCTTTCTTATTGTGGGTCACTTATAAGTGATAGAGATGTATCAGCATTTTCTAAGTGTAGTTAAGATGTGGAACAAGGCCGAAAGTGTAACGCACCCAGTGATGAACCAAGTCAGTAGCTAATCATAAATCATAGCAAGTCAAGCTAATTTTAGCGTAAGACAAATGTACTGAGGAACAAGTTAAAGTCATCTACCAATCTATTTTCAGAGAATTGCTTTTTAATCATTGCTGGTTCTAATAAATTCCGCTTTGACATTTTCGTTCGGGATCTGGAAAGTCATGGTTCCTCACACATACTTGTATTTTGCTGCCTCATATGCTGTTTAGCAGGCTATTTCAAAAATGGAAATAAAGAATAGTATGTTTCAGCGATGCGATGGTCAATTAATAGAATGTTTTACCCAGAGACAAAGAATGGCAGGAAATCGATTTTTAATACAAATATAGGAAGTGTATTCATATTTTTATAATGTCCCAGCTGAAATGCAAAATAAATTTCATTAGAAAACTGCTTTAAATATAACAGGGAGACATCTAGATCTTTCCTTCTTTCTTTCTTTGTATATAATTTTTTTTTCTGATTTTGGTTAGGTCTTTCTTGTTTTCTCATTATCTCTATCTACATATCTCATTCTTTCTCTGGGTGCGAAAAGGTTTTCAATTCAACTGGGATGCATTTTAAAAATTCTGTTTGTTCAGACTTTGAGAAAAGGGTTCGGCTCGCACATATATGCTCGTATGAATAAAGAACATTTCATTACCAACGCGTTTTGTCCATTACGGAACTTTATCATAATCAACTTGTTGGAACGAATCACGTTAGTAAATAAAGAAAAATTGGCGGATCTTTTATTTATATTGGCTTTACTGATTCATTTTATTTCTGTCTGAATTCTTACACATGTATATATTTGTATGTGTGTTTCTAAACTTATATTAAATGGAATTTTGTCTGTATGAGTGTGTGTCTGTGTATGTGTGTGTCCGTTACCTATAGACTCCGAAACGGCAAGACCGATTTTCTTGAAAATTTACACAGTTGTACTATAAGCGTCTGCGAGTGTTCTTAGCTAGGATTTGTGTCGAGGTACTCCCGATAAATATCGAAAATCGATAATCGAAAAAATCGGGTTATAGAAAGAATGGTCCGATTTTAATCAAATTTGATACACTCATAAACAAAGACATAAAAAACGATATTCAGAAGTTTCAAGGTTGCAGTTCTTACAATAGTGCAGAAAATCTATAATATATATATATATATATATATATATATATATATATATATATATAAGGCAAGATGTTTGTGTGCGTGTGTGTCTGTTTATCTGCCTGCATGTCTGTATTTTTTCAGGCCTTTCATTTTATTTTTTGCTTCGGGTATGGCTCTAAGTAGGTATCATTGTAGTTCCTAGTCTCAGCCATGATACCATTTACTCACAGGACTTGTTTAGCCTTCAAAATTCAATTTACGACTTAATCAAAAATCAAAATTTGACTTACATCCATTCATTTTTCTTTCAGTCTACGGTTTCGCTTTAACTGAAAACAACTATTGCATTTTAGTCTTTCGTGCCAACGTCCAAAGAGTCTGAGCTCCAAGAGTATGGATTAGTTTTAAAGCTTTCCTTACACCAGAGCAACGCAGGGCTATGCTGCTAGTGTGTGTATATGTAAATGCATGTGAGTGTTCAAACAAATTTTGTTAAATACAGATAACAATGTCACAGAATTCATTTTTTTAAATTTTTAAATAAGTTATTGTATATCGGTATCAACATTTTGGATAAAATGACCGAAGTGTACATTTCATTTAGTTATTTTCTGTTGTCTCAAACATTATCAAGCACTGAGTGTTGTCAGTGTGGTAGATAAAATTCTGTTAGTAATGTCAGAGAGAATTTCATTGCGCCGGAGTAAGTATTAGTCATACTTCATCTATTTATAAATAGTATTGTTTTGTAAACGGATTTTATACTTTTTATGCATATGAAATATTACATGCACACTTCAATTTAGCAAGCCTTGTGAAAAAATACTTTATATTTACTGTGGGTTGTTGACTTCTATAATTTTCAGAATTTCTTTGAAGTGTGAGCGTTTATGTGTGTGTAAGAGAGAGAGAGAGGGAGAGAGAGACGGAGTGAGATAGAGTGCACTTTATGGTGAGCTGCACGTATTCCGAGTATATCTCTAGTTTTTTCTTATTTTTTTCCAGTTGCAAATCATAAAGCTTCTACACGCTGAAAAGAAAACGAGTTTTTGACTTCCCCTAAACATAAAACCTCTTGCAGAATAAAGGAGCTGTCATAGAATTTCTGTTTTGGGAAAAAGAAAATGCTGCAAACGTTACTGGAGAAAAAACGAATGTTAATAGAAAGGCTGAACTTGATATAAGTACAGAATATAGGTTAGTAGAGTTAACAGTCAGTCAGTTAAAGTGCCATACGTAATACACGCTTGGGCGATCATGTCTCGAAAGAGATATGACTGTCTGGGCAGAAGATTATCCCGCAGTAGGTTGCCATTGCTTTCTGCGGTAGACTGGTTGCCGACCAAGGCTATAGAACCCAATCTGTCATGTTATTTAACCCATAACTGGAAGGAAGAGACGGATTAATATCTTTCCCAAGGGTATTTGCGCGTAAGTGAATACAATGGATTCAACTGGAATTCGAACTCGGCTTCCCGGTTTCTCGTTCCGAGCCGATATCCACTGTACCACAACGCACATAAAAAAACGAGGAAAGTGACGGGTCCTGCTTTGACAAGATTCTGCTGTGAATGACGAGAAGACTAAACAAGTAGAAGATCACTGCTGCCGTAGTTGTGCCTGCATTTTAATGCAAACACAAGCATCGCTAAATTAGAGTCTAATGAAAGAGCGGCCGAATTGGGAGCTCGCAAAATGAAGATAGACAGAGAAGTGAATACAACAATAATAGCATTTTCTTAGACATGGGAGGTGTGGAAGCGAATTGTAAATACCTAAAGAAACATTTAAGTATATTTCATGAGTCACATATAGATAGCTTCATTTAAAGGCCGTATATAACAATGGAGAACGCTGAAAATTATGTTGAAGACTAAAATTGAGATAGGGCTTATTTCCTTGTAATTTGAGGGAGGTCATTTACTGCTGAATATGTTCTAACAGATAATATAATTTCCCTTTTCTGATCGCCTGCGCCGATGGCTTAGGGAGTAGAGACTCCGACTGACACCAAATTGGTCGAGTTTTCGATCCCGGCTAGAAGCAAGTGGATATGTCTAGCCATACTGATGAGCTGTGGTATAGCGAAACAGCCTTGTGTGTGGATGACTAATATATATATATATACATATTCTGTTAAATATAAAAGACAACGAATGTCAATTATGTTTAATCATGGGCCGTTCTAAACATCATATTTTGGATTTAATTTCAGTTGAAAATAAAGACAAAAATTCTCCAACAATTTTTATTAAGTTGGTTCTAAGCTTTTAACTCGCATGAGCCATCTTCGGATTTATATTTATATTTAACAGTATATGTTTAGAAAATTATCTGCTGCCTCGATATATATATATGCTGCCACTATATATATATATATATATATATATATATATATATATAGTGATGATCATCCACGTATACTGTCTTAATATGTATAGGAAAGAATATTAATAAAAAGTTTAGAATTTAAAAATGTACTTTTTTAAACAGTATTAAAAATAAAAATAAACAAATACTGTTTAAAAAAGTACATTTTTAAATTCTAAACTTTTTATTAATATTCTTTCCTATATATATATATATATATATATATATAGACTGCAGAATTATAGTAGGGTCAGTTGGGTACTGTCTGCGAGAAAAAGAACACCATGACGCAATTCACTCCACCAAAGATTTGTAACCGGCATACTGCACTGCTTGGTATTTGCATAGAACGCTTGAATTTCAAAGATATCAGATTGTTTGAGTGTCAATTCGAGGAGACTGCATAAGATTTGGAACAAAGTGGATTTGTCTAATGGTAATTATGAAGATACGGCAAATCGGAAACAGACTCCGTTCATTCTGACAAGAAAAGAACTCCAGAATTTGTTAAGTAAGGGCCTCTGACTCAGCATGGAGGCATACATCAAGCGCCTTGAGGCGGTAGTGCTGCCTTGTGTCAAAAGGGTGGGTACTGGAAGACTCTGTATCAAGCGACATGCCTCGGCATCATGCCACACAAGCATGAGAACCCATCCATGGTTATCAGAACATTTCTACGACCATATCATCCTTTCCATATGGCAACCTAACTCCCCAGACTTCAAGACCCATGATTATTTTGTGGGTGCATAATTGTTCGAGAGACCAAGAAAACTACTTGTAACGCCAAAGATGAACTAAAGGCAAGGAGTATGGCAACATTCACCAACTTAATCAAGGAGATCGTCCAGAAGAAATGGAGGAGGTTCTGAAATTGCCTGGAGGCCGTAGTTGAAGCCAACTGCTATTGTATCGGAAAACGTTGCTCTTTATTATTTCAAGATATTTTGTGTGATTTGTGAAAACACGTTAAAATGAGATCACAGTGTTATTTTCATTTTTGCTCAATTTAGACGATATTTCATCCATCTCATTCTGAACACACACACACACACACACACACACACACATATATATATATATATATATATATATATATATATATATATATATTAGGCACTAGAGATGAAAGCTCATTAAAACAAATCTAGCTCCTTCTTATCTCTTGGAGGAAGCTCTAATTGATTATCATCTCTTTAGATGTGTAACCGTAGCTAATTGAGTTTGATTAGGTTATTTAACCAACTGATGGAGGTTTTGAATTCGGTATTATCATTCACAAAGGTTGGTTGCCACCCAAAACTATAGCACCTTGTTCTATTTACCCATAGCTGGGATGCATTGTATGTATTCGTACCTTTTCCAAAGGTATTGCCACTGAGAAAAAATATCGATCGCGACGATATATATATTAGAAAAATATTGGTTATAATCATCAGCTTGGATACTTATACGGTAATGAGAAAATACACAAACCTTGACGCACCTTACAACCTATCATTTCTCAGATTCCAACATATGTATATTAATTATCAAAATCCCTTATTGATATTATTACTCCATATCTACCTACTTATTATAGTATTAATTCAGCCAATGAATTCCTTCAAATTTTTAAATCTACACCACCAAACCAAGGCACACTTCCATCGCTTGATGTAAAAAAGCTCTTTATTAATGTACATGTTGCTGAAACTATTGACATAAACAGTAACTCTAGATATAAAAATAATTTAATCTCACCCCATCTATCAATTCTAATAATCTTTTACTTCCCTGCACCACTGAAATTCCATTTTACGACCATCATGGCAATATTTACACGCAAAGTAATGGTGTAAGAATGGGAAACCCGCTTGGTTTGTGATTCTCTAACTTTTATATGTCCCATGTTGAAAACATGTTTTCTAAAAGGTTTCCAAACCGAAAATATATGTTCGAAACATTGATGATATTTTTCTTTTAGCTGACAACAAAAACGAAATTTATAACCTATAAACTACTTCTGCCTCAACTTCACATATGAGCTTATCCAAAAAATCAAACACTCATTTTTCGATGTTCTTGTAGAGTCTAGTAAAAATACTTCCACTACTTCAGTACATAAAATCACACGAGCAAAAGTCCCGCCACCTTAATGTTGTTACTCAATATCCTTTTCGATACGAACTTTGTATTAAAAACTTTTTCTCACGAGAGCTTACAAGCACTCATCTTCTCAACCGCTAATCTTCAAAGAACTCCACAGTTTGAAACAAACACTTGTTAGCAACAGCTTTCCAAATTATTTACTTGAGTACCATATCGAACATTTACTTCGTAACGAAACAACGGCAAAAACAAACACATGTACAAAAATAATAACATTAATATGTTTTCCAATAACTGAATGGGCAGTAATTACAAAGAGGACGAAAATTTATTCTGCAAAATCATCCAAAATTATGCAACATGGACTAACATAAATAAAGAATTAAATTATTTACTACGAAAAAATTAGAAACTGCCAATCTCATCGTCAATAATAATTTACATGTAAAATCTAAACTGCAGAGAACCCGTGTGGTTTCCGTATTTATATGACTTTTGTAGAATTATGTTCCTCAACAATCCAAATTAGTTATCAGTTACAATGGCTACACCACCACAAAATTGTCGAGAAGAGTGACATTGCACCTTTCCTACCATAGTTCTATCGGATCTCATTTTAACACACATAGATATCTACAAGGACCTATCCGTGACATACTTGTTGACAATACATACATTATAGCATCATCCACTCGCAAAATAAGATTAGAAATAATACAGGCATTATTAATGAAAAAAGAGAATTCCTACACTTAATAATATCAGTTATGAACACGACGACAATGTGCTTACCGTGTTCGGACCTTGACATATACTTGACTCTATATACATAAATTTTACAAATATTTATTTACAAGTTAAAAAAAAATTCATTCTTGATAATTGTAAAAAGTATTGCCGAAAGCACTCGAAAATACAAAAACCTTTGAACAAATTTTACATAATTTGAGGTCTGAAGAGAAAAATTCCTAACATCACATGAGAAATTAAATTAAAAAATTAATCATCACACCTTGTTTGTCCTTTTTATGAAACCTGCATATATATATATATATATATATATATATATATATAAGCAAGAGCCAACAAACCTACCTAGGTTTCACCCAACGGCTCGTCAGGGTAAATTTGCTAATTTACCCTGACGAGCCGTAGGGTGAAACCTAGGGAGGTTTGTTGGCTCTTGCTTAGATTTTCTGGCTTTTTTACTCTACTTTCGTATTGAGCGCTTTAGTGTTACGGATTTCGTCTTGGGTCTTTTTCTTTCCTACGAGTATTTGACTTTTTGTTTGTTTCTTTTTTACTTCCTCTTTTTTTCCCTCCAAGTTTGTCCTCTGTGGGTTGTTCAAGACGATTTAAATTATAGCTTAATTAGTACTAGTTTTGGCAGAGTTAGTCCTGTTACTATTGGGATTGTAATTAGTATAGTTATTATATATATGTAATATATATATATATATATATATATATATATGTGTGTGTGTGTGTGTGTGTGTGTGTGTGTGTGTGTGTGTGTGTGCGTGTGTGTGTGTATTTTCCTTTTAGAATTATAATTTATATGTTAGAGGATATAATGAACTACATATATAAAAAAGAAAAAAACTGGTTTCGCTCCTGCTTGTCAAAATTTTAATTAGAAGAACTTAACGTAAAATATAAGAGTTGTGAAAAATGAAATGGTCCGTGATGGGAAAGGGAGAATTAACTGTTAATGATTGATCCCAGCAAAACCCAACAGACACTCTCGCTGTTTACACAGCGAATGTTTCCAAGACCTGATGTAAACAAACTCCAGCACCTTCAAATGAAAAAGTGAATTTGAATTGGACAATACAAAAAAACATTTCACATCAAACTCCATGGCACTATGAATTCAATTTTTAAAAGATGTTCACAAATTGAGGGACCGTACGTATTGTGGACAAGTTCATTTTCTTGACAGTTATGGTTCCTGATTATACTTTCAAGCCGTTTTCTGCCAGTGTAACTTGCAAGATAGCCGCAATTAAAAATAACATTTCTGCGCATTAGAAAAATTTGCCTAGTTAGGTTTTCACCCTTCTCTACAATCAACGGAAGTCTTAAATACAACGGCCATTTAGAAACAACTACTAGCTCAATCTTTCTGAAGTTTGTGATCTTGTTACAAATCACGAATTGACAACAGTGAGTGGATACCCACTATCGCACAAAGTTCTCTTTATAACATTAATTTAATTATCAAGGATCTCTTAAGAACAGATCATCAATGACCTGTGCGTTAAAGTTTTTATGAGGCTTATTTTGCCCCTTTTGGGACAAAACGAGTCCCAACGCGTGTATGAAACGGAAAAAGTCATTTTATACACTGAGGTACGAAAAGTTGTTCGTGTACGATGCACCAATACATCATGGAACGTAAGTTTGGAATTAACCTCTTTCTCTTTTCTTATCTCAGTGTATAGAAATTCAACTTTTTCCGGTTTATGCACGCGTTGGGACTCTTTTTGCTCTCAAAAACGCAAAATAAACCTCATAAAAAATTTAACGCACAGGCCATTGATGATCTGTTCTTAAGAGTTCCTTGATAGCGAAATTAATTTTATAATGAGAACTTTGTGCGATAGTGGGTATATCCACTTACTCTTGTCAATTCAATGATTTGTAACAAGATCACTGACTTCAGAAAGATTAAGCCAGTTTATTTCTAAATGCATGATGTATTTAAGATTTCCGTTGATTGGAGAGAAGGGTGAAAACCTAACTAGGCAAATTTCTTCTGATGTGCAGCAATGTTATTTTTCTGTCGAAATGCGTCTTGGGTTTGATACCAAAACTGTTTTAGATTCAAGTCGTAAGGACGTTCTGTCCCCTTATCAAATAAATTCTATAATTTACGAATATATTTGTGGCTGTGGTGCAAGTTACATTGACTGAACCAACACGTTCCATTGAAAATCAGGAACCATACCTGAACTTGTCCACAACACGTAATGTTCCTCAATTTTTTAAAATGGAATTTGTGCCATGGAGTTTGATGTGAATTCGTTTTTCGTATTGTCCAATTCACATTCACTTTTTCATTTGAAGGTGCTGGAGTCTGTGTAAACAGCGAGAGTGTCTGTTGGGATTTGCTGTGGTCTGTCTTTAGGAGTACATTCTCCCTTTCCCATCATGGACCATATCATTTTTCACAACTCTTACATTTTACGTTATATTTTTCCAATTAAAACAAATAACTTTGACAAGCGGGAGCAAAATCGGTTGATTTATATATATATATATATATATATTATCATCATTATCTCTTCTAACATAAAAATTATAACTCTTAATGCGATATTCAAAAAATCTGTTTATATATATATATATATATATATATATATATATCTGTGTATATATATATATATATATATATATATATATATATATATATATATATATATATATATATATATATATATATATATATATATATATACTATCACACACATACATACGCTTTTTCTCTAGTATTTTTGTAGTTTTTTAGTCAATATTCCTAAAGACATATGGTGGCACATGACCGCAAGTATAATCTTCTAAATTTTTACGCTGTTGCAAAAACAGTTTTTTTTCATGATTTGCATTCATTTTTAGAATCCTTATTCGTCAAATATTTTTCGTTTTCAATCGTAGATCCTGCATTTCAGAGAGAAAGAACCTTTCGCAAAGTATGTTCAGTACCAAGCAAGACATCCTTCTGAATCAAAGTATATTATTATCATTATCGTTGTGAATGTTGCTATAATTCTTATCATTATGTCACTTTTCATCATATTTCGATTTCTGTTATGGTTGCACTACCAACCAAGTCTGCTGGAAGACCTAAGGCAGGTTGTGGCGTGTTGTTATAGCTCCATTTCATGTTTTTATATCTCCCCCATCATTCCTAGCGTTACATCGACAAAATTATCTTTAGTGTGTGGGCTGTACGTAATAAGACATTTTTTGTATATATCTTAAGCTGGTGTTTCCAGTGATTCTTTCAATGTTTTGTTTTGTTCCATTTTTATTATTCCAAGTGCACCTACTATCACTAGCACAACTCACAACTCACTGGCAAAATTATTATTATTATTATTATTATTATTATTATCTTTAGCGCGGTTTTCATTTTCGCATCTTTACATTTTTGATGTTCTCCTTCATTTTGTATGACTTCAGACAATTTGCGATGCCAGGCAACGCAGACATCACAAGCAAATGATATTATTTTTATTATTATCATTGTTGTTGTTGTTGTTGTTGTTTTTGTTGCTCTTGCTTTTGCAAAGTTTTCGAAATCTTTCTCCATTTATAATGTCTTTTAAGTTTTAATCTTAACTTTGCATTTCTTTCATCGTAAATAGCATCTTGCTTTTTCGTATTGTTGTATTTCTTGTTTTTGACATTCTCTTTAATCCTGCCATATTTTCTCTTGAACTGTTTGCACTTCCTTCCACTTTTCTCTGCTTGAACTCTCTTTCTTTCATCAGCAAAAGACGAACTCATCGCTTTCGAAAACCATTATATTTATTATTTGTCTTAATCGCATTATTCGTCGTATTATCATCATTATTGGTCATAATTGTAGAGCAACTCTGTTTGAGTTATTGCTCACTCCACGCATTAGTCATTTCCTCTGACTTTACCATAAGCACTGGTGTAATTGCAAACCAGGACGTCTCATTTTACTTTTGGAAAAGCAGTGGCAATGGAGGCAGCGAATACCAGTCCGGCAACAACATCGAGGGTAGCAGCCATGCAGGTCATAACCGTACATTGCTCGTGGCTGATTGCCGGAATCAACCTGTCGTCTACACGACCGAGCAGAATATTTTGATACTAGAGGAAGAAACAAAAACACATGGGTTTTGCCTTAAGGGAGAAGAGACTATTGAGAAAGAGAAAAGCAAGAAGAGGAATAAACGGATGGTTTGTGGTTCAACGTAGGGAAAACTTTTTACTGACTGGACAACATAAATAATGATGACTGTGTAAATACAGAAACCTTTCCTGCCTTTGTTTCTTTCTTCCTTCCCGCCATACAGGTTCTTTCCTTTCTTTGGGGGTCGTTTGTTTTCTTTTCATTTTTAATGGTTTTCTTTTTTTTTACTAATTTCTTTTCTTTATCATCTTCATCAACTTTTGCTTTGATTCTTCTTATTTAATGCCTTCTGTGCTTATTAGTTTATTTCATTTTATTTCTTTTTGGTTAGTTCGTAATGTTTGACAAATTGTTCTAGTATAAAAAATGAGTCGTGAGTTCGATTCTCAGTAGGTGCCAAACGCTTGTAGCTTTGTTACCAAACAACCATATATTTATTAATTACCGCTATTTAGATACAATATTATTTTTTTAATTTTCACCTTTTTATCCTCACCGTTTATCATAGCATTTATTCTTAAACATTATTTCATTTTTTTTTTTTCGTTTTCATTAATTCATTTTTTCATCTATTTTTATTTTTCACTTTTAATCAATGATTTTAAGAAATCCCATTATCCTACACCGGTTTATTAAATCTGGCATCCCTATCTTGGCTCTTTTAATCACAACGTTACTGACTGCCATTTCTTCCTTTTTTTAAGATATATTCAATATTAAATAACCAATGAGAAATTTCAAACTGAACCCTGTATTCATCTCTCGGCGTCTTTGTACTTTCCTTTCTCATTTATATCGATTATTTGTTAATAATTGTTAGTTAATTTATAAATTCATAAATTCTGCTTCAGTTAGAAGCAGCAACACAAGGACATATTTAAGAAGAGAGATTAGAAAATATTAGTTATCTTTTATCATAAACTGTATAAACATAACGACCTTACGTCATTGACTGGATAGAGATATTTTATATACGAAATTCGTAGAAGTCAGCAGACTATAAGAAAAATCTGAAGATAACTTAACATTCGAAACCTTGCGATTGTTAAAACGAAAATGAGAACAGTATTTCGAATAAGCCTGTGTATAATAACCGTTTTCTTCTATTTAGTCTATCTTTTTGTATTTTACTAAATCTTTCCATATTTTTTCTTGCACGATTTTATCTCTACGTTCTTCTTTATTTCTGGGGTTATTTTTGTTTTTATGTTGCCATTCTATAGTTTAAGAAAGAAGTAAATTCTCAATACGTCTCTGCTTTTTTTTCTAACTACTTTCTTCTCTCTTGATTTTATTATAGTCTAAATATTCCTTTATATAATTGTCTAGGCTTCCTTTCTTCCTTGTTTCCATTTTTCTCTTTACATTGGTATTATTATTTTTTTGCTTACTCGCTTTATCTTTTCCTTTTTCTTTCTGTCTAGACTTTTTACATCTTCACTTTTTGTGATGACTGATTAACAGATCTTTTCTTTTCTTTCTTTATCTTCTTGTATCTCTTTCCCATTTTTTTTCATTTTTCCCTTTCTTTTTTTTTTTTTTTTTTGCTATATTTTTCTCCTTAATTCTTTTTCTTCTTTTCTTTATAATTCTTGTCATTGCTTTATTTTTCTTGCTTTTTTACTGGCTCTTTTCGTTTCTGCTTCTATCTCTTTTATTTCTTTGCGAAGACAGTTATTAATTGATTCTTAGTTCTTATACATTTTTTATGCACCTTTTTATCATCATTACTTTCTCGCGTCATCTATTTTCTTTTTCTCTCCATTTCTTTCTTTCTTTTTTCTTTCACTACATTTTATTAGTTTTCTACTTTACTCTTCTTGGCTGTATTATTTTTTTATTATTATTTGTTCACGATTTCGTCATTCTTTATTTTCTTTCTCTTTTTTTCTGTTCTTTTTACTTCTCCTTTTTTTAAGTTTCATCATTATCACCATCATCATTATTTACCCATCACACCCAGATGGTGGATAGAGTAGCAACTTTTTGTTGCTGTTTCTGTAGCAAACTGTTTTTTACGGGGCTGGGTTGTTAACCCTGCCCCGTAAAAACCTGGAGAACCGGTAGACCATTCTTGGTCCTTACGTTTACAGCACCTGGTATTCCCAAATGGTCACCAATTTAAGTACTGATCAGGCTCAATATTGCTTAACTTCGGTGATCAGTCGGAAACTGTTGTATTCAACACGATATAGCAGTAGACCTTTTTAACTTTGGTGAAGAGTAATTATGTCTTTCTTTTTTTACTTACATTTAAGAATCTCTTCTGATTCTACCTTCCTTCATTCCTTTAATTGTATTGCTTTTTCCTTATTTTTCTTTTCTTCAGTGTACCAGAAATCACTTCATTCACACTTTCGTGATTTATAATTTTCTTTTTCTTTTCTTCATTTTTTTTTAATTTTTAGTATTCAGATTTTAATCTATTGAATTTTTTCTTCTTACTGTGCACCTACGCATCTATTTTTCATTCATTCATCCATTATTTCTTTCCCTATAATAATTGTATTATTGTTTATTATTCTTCTTGCAGTCTTCTTATTCATTTTTTTTTCATTTATCATTTAATTCATAATCATCTTCTGTATTCATCGTAGTCATGTATTATAAAACTGATTTCTTATTTTTCTCTCGAATATATTCTTCGTTCTTTTAATTTCATCTTTCATTCTTCTTACCTATTGTTCTCTCATATCGATTCCCCTATGTCCCTTTCTCTTCCAATATGTTTTATTGTTTTCATTTATTCCTCTGGCCTCCTGATGCTTTTAGTTTTCTCTCTCCTGCTGTCTTTCCCTGGTATTAAACTCTAACATCCTGAATAACTGACAAAAGTCCAAAGAGTTCTTTCGGTACATTCTCAGTACTTCGCTCTTTACCCCAATCCTACGTTTGCGACTCCATTTTTGTTGAGTTCCTCTCTCCTGGATACTTTCCTTTCTTCTCTCTCTGAATTCCTGATATTTCCCCTGACTCTTTTTTTCTTCCTCATGCTGTCACTTTCAACTGGCTACCAGCGTTTAAGGCCGTTGTGGAGCCGCTTCAGGTGATGTTGACTTTCTGGTTTGCAACAAATTTGACTGACATAACAATCTGAATTAAGTAGAAATTTTGTGCATAAGTTAAATAAAGTCAAGGGAGGAAACCAAATAATTTTTTCTAATATGTCAGTTTTTTTCAATAGCTAATTATTTTTTTTTATTTGTTAGCATTTCTATGTTTTCTAAGTTTCTTCGTTGCGTATATCTTGATTTTATTTTCTCATTTTCTGTTTTCTCATTTACACAATACAAGGCGCCCTGGGTATGATGGTAAACTGCAACCGGCAGCAAGCCCTCTGATTGGGAGGTTGTGAGGAGCATGGAACCACCTCTTAATTGATGTTATTGCCGACCAGGAGTGGTGGCACCTCTTAGGGTCCGAGCTATAGGCAAATACTTATCCCCCAAACTGGCGTTAAAAGACTATGAAAGTATACAAATACACTTTTATAGAAATATTTAGATGAAAATATACTTTTATTGAAAATATGCATTTTTGAAGAAAAAATATTACCAACAATACATTTTTGAAGGAAAAAAAGATTGCCATAATACATTTTTGAAGGAAAAAATTATTACCAGCAATAAATTTTTAATACAAAACTAGAAGACATCTTCATTTTTCTAAAATAAAAAATAAAAAAGTTTTTCATCAAAATCTGAGTAAATCAACCTTCGTATAACAGAAAATTAAAGAATAGCTTAAAACCCTCACCTTATCGGCATTAAATAACCCACAGAGGTTGATATACCGTTAAACACAACTCAAGGTTAAACTCAATCCAAGACATAATAAACATTCAATGTATAATGATACTATTAAAGTGGTTTTAATGATTGAGGTGTGTGATATAAAATAAACAAATGGTAAAAAAAAAATAAAGATTAAGAGATTATGGAGAGTCGATAAAGATTAAAGAGGATAAGATTCAAGGAAGCATCCACATAGAATTTAGTTTTGCAAAGGAGCAATTCATATGAAAAGCCACGTGAAACTTTCTCCTTGCATCAGCAATACTGAGGAAATGTAGTGTCAGCTGATATCTTATTAAGGACCTATCTGCAACGCGTCACAGAAATTGCTTTGGCAGTTACCTCTCTTGGTAAAGAAGGTCAGCTTATTGGTGTGGACTTCCCAAAATCCAGATGAAACGATCCTGACAAAATAGGTCACGGAGTGAAGTTCATGACGAATGACTTTTTTAGACAAAGCTGACAAGGCCAAGAACGCAGGTCCCTATAAGAGAATGGTTCAGGAAAAGGCTGAGAGACCCCCCACCAAATCGCATAGAAAGATAAAATAAAAAAGAAAGGCGCATGCTCGCACGCCGATTAAACAGAATGTCGAAAGGATATATATATATATATATATATATATATATATATATATATATATATATATATAAAAGAAAGTATTTCCCCAACAGTGTCTGCTTCTCAGATTTCTTCAGGTTCGAATTAAATGTAAATAAGAAGGTGGAAGCAGATAAACTCAGCAAAGATGCTGTTTACAGCTGTTTTACTTTTTTTTTTTAATCGTTTCACCCCGAGCAGGGCATCCCACTGCAACTGTAGCGAAGGGGGTTACATAGGGAGTGATAAGGAAAGGATGGTTAGATACAGAAAATGTCAGAAAGAGGGTGGTAGTCGGGTAAGGGTACCGAGAATGAGGGTTGGTTAGATGGTGAGAGTGTTTGAAAGAATAGATGCAAGTTAGTGTGTTAGGGGGTGTCTATTAACCTTACATTTAAACTCCTGGAGAGTGTAGCTGTCGGGAAGCATGTATGTGGAAGGGAATCCACAGGCGGGAAGTGCGAGAAAAGAAGCTGTTGGAGTAGAAATTGCGGTTACATTTTATCGGTTTCACTGTAAAAGGGTGGCACCTAGTTGCCAATCTAGTATCTCGTGTAAATTCGTACCTAGGCGGCACCAATGACTTAAATTCATCGGAGCAGAGGCCATCAAAATACTTGTAGAAGAGGCACAGGGAAGCCACGTCACGTCGGTGAGAGAGTGGTTGCAGCCGGTCCGCCAAGACAGGATCGATCACGTTACAGATTCTCCGTTTTGTATTTTGTCAAGAAGCCCGAGGAGAGTAGCAGTGGCACCAGACCAGATGTGGCAGCAGTATTCAAAACACGGGCGGATGGTAGATTTATATATGTGCAAGATAGATTCAGACGAGAAAAATTTCCGGGCCCTGAACAAAGAACCAACATTCATAGCAGCGAACTTAGCAATGGATTCGATATAGTCATTCCATTTGAGGTCAGTCGTTAAGGAGGCGTAGTGTTCTACTCTCAAGGAGGCAAGCCTGTTCCATGCTCATGGGCGGTATGTGCGATTGTCTATGGTGGATAGTTGATAGCAGCTTCGTTTTGGATGCATTGAAATTCACGAGCCACTTCTTACCTCAGTCCACCATGGATTGAAGGTCCTTTTCAAGCTCGGAAGCGAGGCTCGCTTGATCGAGACGAGAGTAGATTGTGGTGTCATCGGCGTACATGCCTACCCGGGATCTAACGGCATCTGGGAGATCATTAATGTAGATCAGAAAGAGCGTGGGACCCAGGATAGAGCCTTGAGGGACGCCAGCGTTCGTGTACTATTTTTGGGAGGCATGTTCACAAACCCCCCGACACCCCCACCCATACACCCACTCATATATATATATATATATATATATATATATATATATAATTCTACAGCCAATGTAAGACCACAAAATATATACAGTTATACTAGATAACATAAGTATGTTCGTATGAGGCGGAAGTAAGAAGTGCATATTATTAGAATATACATGTATAAATTGAAATTAGATTGATCATAATAATAGTCCTTATGAAGAAGCTGTCTAAGTGTAACTTCTTTATAACCTATGAAATATGAAGGGAATGTGTATAGATCTGCAACATGGTGGGTCGCAGAAGTGAAAGTCCGAACAGGTGATATTAAGAATTTAGTTGGTTGAAAATAGGTCAAAAATAAATTCAATAAAAATACTGATTATGAAGACAGAACATGGTAATTTTCTATTATTCATTCCAGTTGGTAAAAATAAACATACAAAATCTGAAATTTCATTTAATAATTTTTTTTAAATTCCATTAGAAGCAACTCCCGCTTTTGTTTGAATTGACTGATGATGGTTTTTCTCTCAGGCTTAACGATCCTTAACCGGAATCAGTTCTTTTCATTATCCCTGAACGATTTGTTGTATTTCTGTGTCAAGGCAATACCCATCTCTTGCAGCATCATTTTTCCTTCCTCAAAAGGGCACTGATGGAGCTTCTTAGTGCATCATTCTTGTGTTCCTCTACACCAGCGACCTCGAGCAATTCATATGCAGATGTTTTTCTTCCAACGCAATTTTTTTCTAATATTTATAGTGATTTCCTCCCTTCTATCTTCTCTAAATTCATTTCTTACTCTTCAAGAATGACACGTTCCTCCAGAAAAGCCGAAGGAATATTTGTTTGCATCAAATAGCAAGTTCATCTATTAGGCACCTTCAAATTCTCTCCTTGTTATATCTAAAAGGGTAACAGTTTATAAATCAAATTATATGCAAATAATGTCACCTGATTACCAAAACCCATATCTATAGTATTAATGGATATATTTTTAATCCATTTTCATTACTTCAAACGATATTATCGTGGGCATTTCATATTAATTATAGAGGCCGTGTTTTTTATTTATTAAACTGTGTGTACTATGTTTATCAGCCTGCTTATTCGAGAAATTTTAGGAGAGAAAAATGGATTTGATCCAGCGCAAATTTGCCGCTCTGTAACCTTAAACAACGCAGTAAGCAATGTGAGATTTATCCTTTTCAGCAGGTACATTATCTTCATCCAGATTATTTTCTCGTTAAAAAAACGCAATTTCTAAAGAAATAATGGATTTATTTTTAAACCCACATTTTATAACATTGTACTTATTGCTTCGTAAGAGAAATCTAAAATGTGGAGTGGGAAAACGCATATTTCTTTTCTAAAATATCCTTAACGCTTAAGATTTTTTTTTTGGATATTAAGATTTTTATCTGATTAAATGTTGCATTAACAATTTTTAGAGATAACACAGATTTTTTAAAGATACATATATATATTTAACTCATAGTTGGTTTGGGGGAGAAAAGATGGATTCATATCATTTCCTAATATATTTGCACGTAAGTGAATGTAATGAACTCGACTGAAATTTGAACTAGTGTCTCCGATTTCTCCTTTCGAGCCGATATCACTTACACTACCTGCATATTTTCTGTAATGAACAAAATACTTGTTTGTTGGTTAGAGAGAAGTTATCAATCCCTGAATATAGGATGACGAGGCTACAGAAGAGATTGACTAATGAATGGTAATAAAATATTAAGTTAAATTGTTAAAGGATAAACTGATACAAAAAAACAATAACTTTACTTTTATGTTTTACTTTGGCAGATTTGAACGATGAATGTCTTAAGTAAAGATTATCTAATCCGATACATAACAACACCTTTGTTTTTTACTGTATTTAATTTTTTCTATTTCTTCTTCTTAGTGCAGGAAGTTCACAGTTTTTTTTCCTTTTCTCTTTAATACAGCTGAAAAATACTACTCTAACCTCTAGATATAAACGTGAAACAAGTCTTGTCCATGTACCAAAACTATTGTCGCCATTAATGAAGCCGGCAAACTCTTATACCTAAGATTTTCTTGATATGATTGTAATATTTGTTACGCAAAGATCATTTTTATCTGATATATGAAAATAACTTTGTTTTTGATTGTAATTTACTTTTCATATTTCCTGTTCCTAGTACACGAAGTTCAAAGCTTTTTTCCCCTTTTACTTTTTAATACAGCTAAAAATTAACCTCTAGATATAAACGTGAAACAAGTCTTGTCCAAGTATCGAAATTATTATCGCCATAATTCTCATGAAGGGAGCCGGTAGCTCCTAGACATAATATTTTCTTGACATCAATTTAATATTATGTTAGCCCATTACGTCCACCTGTGCCAAATATAGCATCGATAAAAGAATGTATTAACATTATATTTCAAATGACTTATTCAAATGGCGTGTCTGTGTAGTAGACAAAATTCCTTTGTCTACATGGTGCTTTTCTCTAGAAAGGTAGAAATTTGAAGAACTCTACGGTGACGTCATGTCCAACGGTTATTAGTATCAAAGCCACTGCAAAAAATGCGATTACATGTGTGTGTGTGTGTGTGTGAGTGTGTGAGAAGATATATACATACATAATTTGATATACACAGAGTTAAATCGAAAAATCCTTTTGTTAAAAGTATTTTTATTTTAATTTTTATTTTGCTGTATAATGTTTAGACGATGTTTTTATTAATATTCAGAAATGGATTAAGTACGTTGACAAGGAAGGTATTTCATCTTAAGAAGAAAATTTTATTTTAAAAATATTCTAATTTTAAATATAACAATTATAAAGTGTATGAAAGTAAAATTAAGGAAAAAACAACAATAAGATAATCATTAATACATTTTAAAATGTTTACAAACCATCACTAGAAATAGCGGGAAAACTGCATAAAGATTCACAATTATTTCCACTCAAGAGAAGCTAAACCTGCCCACAGTACCTCACTGAACTCTATATATAAATAGTCGAGAAAAAAAAAAACGCGTATCGCCAGACGATTGCGTTTAAGCATGAAACCAACTACCCCCACTGGGTGTTGGTATCACTATCCACTTTACTGTTTACATAAGCTCTAACTTTGTTAATGATCACTATAGGGCAATAATTATTGCATTCATTAAGTATATTTTATCAAATATATTTATATACATATATAAGTATGTGTATATATATATATATATATATATATATATATATATATATATATATATATATAGTCATCCGCAGACAGATCTGTTTCGCTGCATCACAGCTCAGCAGTACGGTTAGACAGTCTATTGTTTTATATGCAAGGTGTCATAAAGCCCGTATACATTTTAAAAATTTTTTAACTTTATTTGTATTTGCGATTTTAAAAGTGCACAGGAACTTTATGGACAGAGAGAGAGAGAGAGATACAGACAAACAGACAGACAGAGACAGAGAGACATAGAGAGACAGAGACAGAGAGAGACAGTGAGAGAGACAGACAAACAGATAGACAGACAGGCAGACACAAAAATAAGGAGAAACCACCCAAATTAACTTAGTCTACACGTACAAAAACACTTTAAATAACACACACATCTATTCTTTCTCACTGAAATGTCTTATATTATTTTATTAATGCACTAGCAGTATAGTCTGGCGTTGCTCGGGTATAATGAAAGCTTTAAAACTAAGCCATGGTCCTGGAGCTCAGACTCTTTGGACGTTGACACGAAAGACTAAAAAGCAATAGTTGTTTCCAGTTAAAGCGAAACCGTAGACTGAAAGACAAATGAATGGATGTAAGTCAAATTTTGATTTCCTGGTATCGATATCAAATAAGTTTTTTTCGTCGTAACGTAAACAGAATTTTGAAGGCTAAATAAGTCCTCTGAGTAAATGATATAATGACTGAGACTAAGAACTACAATTATACTTACTTAGAGCCAAACCCGAAGCAAAAACTGTAATAAAAGGGCTGAAAAGTTGATCAGATCCGCTAGGATATCAGGGTATCGATTTTCAATATTGGAGTCAAATAAGTCATCCAAGGATAGAACTGCAACCTTGAAACATCTGAATATCATTTATTATGTCTTTGTCTATGAGTGTATCAAATTTGATTAAAATCGAACCACTCCTTCTATGAACCGATTTTTTTATCGCGGGTACTTCGACAAAAACCTAGCTAAGAATACTCGCAGACGCTTATAGTACAACTGTGTAAATTTTCAAGAAAATTGGTTTAGCCGTTTCGGAGTCTATAGGTAACGGACACACACACACACACACACACACACACACACACACACACACACACACACACACACACACAAACAAAGTTCCATTTATAAATAAGTTTAGATATATGTTTTTCTCACTATCATTCTTTCTCAATCTACTGTTTTTGCTTCTGCTACCTACTAATTTCATTTCTCTCTATTTCTTTCCATCGCTTTGTCTTCATCCTTCTATCAGTATCTCTTATCCCGTATCTCTAAGTCATTTCAACTGCTTCACACACGTACACAGCCTAACGTGCACGTACACACATACACACACACGTAGGGAGAGGGCGAGAGACAGACAGACAGAATGTGAGTGAGTGAGTGAGTAAGAAAAATATACACAATTCTGCGCACACATTAACAACATGGCGTCTTTAACCTAAGAGATATCAACGACAAATTTGACAGCTATATTTTTTTGTGGTCGAATTTATTTTATCTTCTTAAATGTTTCGCTTTGTTTTGTTTGCTCTGCTTTTGTGTGTTTTATTTGTCTTTTTTCTGTTCTTTTTTTTTTCGTGTGCTAGCGCCTCTGTCTGCTCTTCAACAGTGTATTGAGATGGCAAAAATCACCACTGACTGTCACCAGTGTGCATTAATCGGATTATAGCGAGAAGATATGTTTAATATTCCACTAAAAACTGACGTTGTCATTTGGTTTCTTTACTCTTCATTCTTCTTTATCTTCGTCTTGGATTTTTTTCAACTTCGGTTTTTACTTTAATCCAGTTTATTTCTATCGCATTCCACGCATTCTGCCTTCCGCTGACAATTTCCTTTCTTTCTTCATGTCTTAAACTAGAGCTTTTTCTCTAGTTCTACTTTACGTAATCTCAGTGCGTTCCAACATTTTATGCAAGTAAGTAAAATTGCAGTAATTATAGAACTAATACTTGTAAAATCACGACATTCTGAAAAATAAGCAAAACAAAAATAAACATGTGGCAATGATCATTTTATCTGTTTAGTTATAAGGACATATTTGTATTCATTGATCCTGCAACTGATGTACAAGTGACTCTTTTTTTCGCTCTCTGAAGATTGCGATCAATGTGTAATATCTGTTCTTCTTGTCCTATTTTCATGATAATATAACCGTTTTTTAATAAGGAACTAGTCAATATTTGTTGGAGTTTTTTTGGGTACCGTTGTATGCTGGTGAGCCAGCCATGGGCTGACTCATTTTATAGTTCAACAATAGAAGGGTTAACCAATTAGAAGGCTCAAAATATTCAATGAGAGGTGTGTAAAAGGCGATCATATTTTCCCGAGTATTGGCGATATAATCCAATTCAGTAGAGTGTCTGGCTCGTGAGTGTTAATTTTTGACTTTGTTTCATTGAAGAGATTATGTATTGCTCTGTATTCTATATTCATAAACTATGGTGAACATGATCAACAATATCCACTAACCGAGAAACCATCTGGATACTTGGAATATATATATTTTTAATCAATTCACCCCAAGCAAGCCAGTAACTTCACTAAGGCTCAGGGGACTAATAGGAGTGATAGAGAATGAAAAGACGTTAGAATGAAACGGAAGCCCAATCTTAAAGCGAGAACAAGTGACAAACTTATATTCCTGTTTAAAATAGCGGTAATGAGTTTAAACCGGGCGATAGTTCTGGAGGAGATGCTGGAAGTATAGAGTTGAAGCGGATTTAGAAGGAGCTGAAAACCCAATCCGAAACAGAGAAATGATATAAACCTCTACTGCTTTTGAAAAGACAAACAAAAAGTGTGAACCTTATGATAAGATATCTCGAAATTTTAGGTTTCATTTTAAAATGAAATTAAATTTATACGTAAATAGATTAAAACGTACGTAGCATTATGTTTCTAATGCTAATCCTCCCAAAAATATAAAACAATAGCCTGTAATAAAAGGAGAAGAAATGAACGACAATTAAAACTCAGCAATATCTTTTTGAGGATGTGCGTTGTTGTTCAGTGGATATCGGCTCGGAACGAGAAACCGGGGAGCCGAGTTCAAATTCCAGTTGAATCCATTGTATTCACTTACGCGCAAATACCCTTGGGAAAGGTATTAATCCGTCTCTTCCTTCCAGTTATGGGTTAAATAGCAGAACAGATTGGGTTCTATAGCCATGGTCAGCAACCAGTCTACCGCAGAAAGCAATAGCAACCTACTGTGGGTTAATCTTCTGCCCAGTCAGTCATGTCTCTTTCGAGACATGATCGCCGAAGCGTGTACCACGTATGGCACTTAAGTGACTGAATATATTTTTGAATAATGACAATATTCTTGCCGACAAACAGTGTGCAGTAAAAATCAGAAGATGAGTGGTATAAATTCCATTGAAACCATGATAGGTTGCCTCGTCTTTACTTTTTTTACAAATATTTTGAAACATAACATATTAACCCAAAATACTAGAGTCATTTTCTTAAGCAAGTTCGTCAGATCTCCAGTCACCTATGCATATCAATGGGTGGAGTCAAGCTCGTCCTGATATTTCTAAACTGTTATCTGTATAAAATGGTTTTCTTATATCAATGTCTAAAAACAGCTGCAAAAGAATAAATTTAATAAATGACAATACTTTATCTGATTCTGCATACTGACACTATTAACCAACATTATGACTTTTCCCAAATGGCAAAAAATAAACGTAAGAAAATGCTATTCAATGCGAGAAAGAACTATAGAATTTTGAGCGCAAATTCCATTTAAAACAAAGACTGTAGATCTCAACTGAACTGTTTGACCAATGATTGCTTAATGTTTCCTGCATGGACACGGTTATTTTCCCTATTACTATTCAAACTAACGTCATGTAGCAGCCTAAATTCAATAAAATAAATTAATTTGAGAATGTTTCATACAAACTGGTTTCGCAATGATCATTTTCTGATACAAAATTGATTGCTGCTTTTATAAACATCTCTCATGAAAATACTTTGAATCACTGTCTCGAAATAGTTTTCACACAAAAAATTGTTGACCGCGCTAAAAGATTCATGTTTTTATTTACTAGTTTGTTCAAATGTCCACTATCTGCAATCGCAGTATGAGCTAAATCATCGTCGTCCAAAATAACTTTTCGTTCAAATGACATTATCTTCAAATTAATTCAGGCTTGAAAGCTATCTTTCATGAATTCAGCTTGAAAAGCAGGTCATTTTTATCTCATCGTCAATTCTCAAGAGGCCAACAAATATATTACCGATTATTCCCGTTCAAAACATAATCACACTTTCAGATTTAAATTCCATCTACAGGTACCACCTATTCTCCTCTACTATCAAGGACAGTCAACATTTCCTAACATATATATATATATATATATATATATATATATATATATATATAACTTTCCGTATATTCATTTTTCAAAACAATTTGAACAATCTTAAACAGGGAATTCGACTTAGTAGTCACGTTAGTACGTTGGCTTTGTACACATTTTTAAACGCTTTAATATCCGTTGTTGCGACGATGGGTTAAAAAGATACGAAGCCCAGTATAAAAATCTTGACTTTAAGGTTGATAAGGATGTACACGATATATGAATCACAAGCAAATATACGCGATATGATGACAGATTTTGAGAAAACCAGCGGAAAAGCTTGCAGGTGGGAATCATAAATACATTTAAGTCGGATCGTCCAGTCAGTTCAAACAGTTTCCGACTGACTGTGTTCAAAAGAATTTCGATATGACTCACAAGAAACCTTGTCTGAGTAAACCTTCAAACATAAAAAAACAACTCTCTCAACACCCGCCCATAATGAAACTCCAATACATCGATTCCTAAAAAAAGATGCATAGTCTCAATACCCAGGGGACAAACACAATCCTTCTTCTTCTTCTTCTTCTTCTAACAATAATAATAATAACAACAAGAAGAAAAAAAAGAAAAAGAAGAATTTTGTTATTTTTTATTTGATTGGTGATATAATCAGTTAGTAAATCTTTTTCCTGAAATCATAATGTTTTTATTTTTAACATTATATATATATATTGTTTGAACATTACTTTTGTATTGATACTCGTATTTGAGTAGATATTCTGTTTTTAATTAATATAAACTGGATATATATATATGTATATACTGGCCTCATTATTTTTGAGAGATGTGTGTCATTCGGCAGAATTCGAACCTGCGACCCCTAACAGGATATGGGAGGCCACCAATTGCTCTGATCCTTCTTAGAACCCTCAACATCAAATTATTTTACAAACTAAACAAAGTAAAATCCAGCTTTACATACACAGTTTTCGATATCTCGTATGTAATCATCACTGCTCTGAAATGCGTCGTAATGTAAACAAATGTAAACAGAATATTTTACGAAAAGTTCCAGATATTATCAAACTGGAATTTAAAGCCTGTTATCGATTAAAATAAAATAATATTCAGACAAATAAATTGAAAATATTTCGGCTGTTAATTCCTTTTCGTTAATCCCAAGAACTTTCCGATATATATATATAGTCATCCGCAGACAGATCTGTTTCGCTGTATCACAGCTCATCAGTAGGATTAGACTCCGATTGCTTTTTAACCCAGGATTGAAACCCGACTGAACTGGCGTCAGTCTGCGATTCTACCTCTGGGCGATGGGCGTTCGGTAGAAGAAGACAGGCTTTTTAGCGTGTATATTATCATTACACGCGCCCTATGTAGAGATGCTTACCACTTAGATAAGAAGTGTTATTTCAGTCAAGCTGACTTCAAATTTCGTGAGGGAATAATGGTAATGCCTTTACTCTTCTGGATCATTGCTTTCTCTGCAGCTGCTTGGTGTAATTTGATACATTTTTATGTGTGTAATTTTTGCTTGCTGAATGTTGGATTATTTGTTTGTCTTTGGCTTTTTTTGCTTTTTATGTGGTGTAAGATATGTGATTGGAAAATTGTTTTTATTGTGTTGATCCCTTTTAAGTGTACTTATGCATAAGCCTGCTTAATTGCTTTATGTCGAGTTGACCTCTTTGGGTTGACTTCTTTTTACCGTTTCAGTATATAGGTCCGCTTAAAAAATCTAGGTCGTGCCTAAGTGTTCGTGTTTGTGTGTGTATGAGTGTTAGTCTTTTGTTTTTTGTATGTGTTTTTTTATGGGCTTAGTGTGTGATTTTTTCTGTTTGAGTATTGTTGTATAATCTGATTTTTCTTTTCTTTTCTACTTTCTTTGTTATCTTATTTCTTGCTTGATTGTGATTGAGTGTTTATACATATGTATTTTTAAGTGAATTTTTTGGGATTGCGTTTTGTGTTGTGTTTATTTTTCTTTTTTGTTAACTTGCAAAGGAAGTATTTATCTAAGTGTCTACACTTTCCCATTATCTCGTTTATATTGTTTAATAGTTTAGATTAATGCTTTATCATTTTCTTGATATCTAGTGCTTTACATGTGTATTTGTATATAAAAGTATGTGAAATATATATATAGAGATAGAGAAATATTGCCTGTGTGTACGCGCGCGCGCGCGCGCGCGCGTGTGTGTGTGTGTGTGTGTGTGTGTGTGTGTGTGTGGTCAGCATGCATTGAGAATTCGCGTAGCCCTTCAACATTTTAATCTTTTAAAAACTGATAAAACAGAATGCATGGTTGTGAGCAAAAAGAACAGCCTAACATAAAAATTACAAATTAGCGATACTAAATTCAAACCAGTACAACAATTTAAATATTGATAGTTAAGTGTTTTAACAGAGAACTGAATGTGTGACACTAAATTACGAAAGAGAGTTAGAATAGCAAAAAAAAAGGCCTTCCAAATGGTAAGCAAAGTGTTAAGAAAGAGGAAAACTTCGTCACAAAACAGTACTAGACTGTTGCAAAATGTCTGGCTTCATATATGACAGTGAATTCTGGATAATTTCCTCAGATGAAGAAGAGACTTGAAGCCACAAAATTTGTTATGCACAAGGATACTGAGGATACCATGAGACCGAACATGTAAGCCACAGCGAAGATTTAGTGAAGCTCGAAGCAAAAAGAAGACTTGCGCCTAACATCAGAAAGAGACTGTTAAAAGAGGTTTAGATAATTTGATATTCACAGGAGAGATTGAAGACAAAAGAGAGATTAAATCGACAGCATACATAGCGAGTTTGAGTAAAGACATGGCGGAACAGTTTTTAGGTGAGAAGACAAAAAGACAGTATTTATTAAAAGCTACAGAGGGCGGGTAATGGTAGAGAGATATTATCGTCATTTTCCTGAAATGGACACGGTAGATAGAAGAGGAGGAAGGCAGTTTGTTCATACTATTTTTTCTGTATGGTGTATATTACGAGGTTGCGTATGACTTCCAATGCATGAATTTCATTACTGAATTTTATCCGCATTTAAATTCTTTTAAAGATGACTGAAATGCAGCAAAGTATAAGATTATCAATAAATTTCAAGGTGTTTATATAAAAACATCTTTCATGTGTCTCATACATACGTGTTTTTTAGGGACATGTGCACTGGCATTATTATCGGACCTTTAGGAGGATGACTTTAGGACAGTCTATTCTATACATTTTCACACTACATGTGTTGTGCTGTCACATAAAATAATAATCCCGCAACCCCAAGACGATATCATCAAAAATTCATATTTTGACAATTTGTTCATGGAGAAACTTCAAACATTTCTTATATAAGCTAAGTGTGTTATTTGTGCTGTGCATATATATATATATATATATATATATATATATATATATATAAGGAATGCTATATTTATAGTTTAAAGTGTTCAATATCAGAGATAGAGAGTATGTAAATATAAAAGTGAACATTAAAGACAACACTCAGACTGTTTTATGCTAGATGCTATCATCAGGCCACATGTGTTGGGTTTTTCCTTGTTTATTCATATATACGGTTCAGTGATGCATTGTAGGTCATCTTTCTATCTGTTACTTTACTGGAGTGGTTTATATATATATATATATATATATATATGTGTGTGTGTGTGTGTGTGTGTGTGTGTGATGAAGATATATACTTTTATATATCAAGAACAATATTCACTTTTGACGCATTTCATGGGACTAAATGCTGTTACGATACACATGTGTGCAACAGAAGATGCTGGGAATTTTAGATTATTTTTAGCTAGTTTGAATTAATCAAGTCATCTTATTTAAAAACACGGGAAGCCTTAGCAAAAAACTAATAAAAATGAACATGACCGATTAACCGGTCTATATATAAAAAGAAGAATACCTAAAACTTCTATAAAAAAAAAATTTAACAATATAAGAATTAAAGCTCTCTTACTCTCTCTCTCTCTCTCTGTCTCTCTCTCTCTCTATCAACAGCTAAAATAATAAGCATCGGCCTTCTCATCACTAAACAATTCTACTTTACAGATTTTAATTTCTCAGTATCGATATCAAATAAGTTTTTTTCGTTGGAAACTGAATTTTAAAAGCTAAATAAGTTCTCTGAGTAAATGGTATCACGGCTGAGACTAAGAACTACAATTTTACTTATTTAGAGCCAAACCCGAAGCAAAAACTAAAATAAAAGGGCTGAATGAAAATACAGACATAAAAGCAGATAAATAGACACACACACAAACATCTTGCTTTTATATATATACATATTACCAATTTTCTGCACTATTGTAAGAACTGAAACCTTGAAACTTCTGAATATCGTTTCTTATGTCTTTGTCTATGAGTGTATCATCAAATTTGATTAAAATCAGACCACTTCTTCTATAACCCGATTTTTTCGATTATCGATTTTCGATATTTATCGGGGGTACCTCGACACAAAACCTAGCGAAGAACACTCGCAGACGCTTGTAGTACAACTGTGTAAATTTTCAAGAAAATCGGTTCAGCCGTTTTGGAGTCTATAGGTAACAGAAACACACACCGACACACACACACTGACAAAGTTTCCATTTATGAATAAGTTTAGATTGTTACAAACACAAATATACATTATCATTAGCATCGCTACTAAGAAGAGTATCTTTCTAGAATTTATTGAATCGGATTTTTTCGAAAATTTTTAACCCAAACAATCGACATCCTTTATATTAATGATACTCTATACTTCATCGCGATATGGATTTACCTGATCTAGTAGATCAGCTAATTTTGAAAACACGATTGTATTCACATTGTAATTAGAAGAACACAATTGCTTACCTTTCTTAGATATCAAGTTAGCTAATGTCCACCAGATATCGCCCAACAAAAACGACCTGATAAATTTCTGTTTATATCATAAAATCAAAATAAAATCCGGCATAATCATCGGATTCTACCTAATATTACTAACAATATGCAGCTCGGATTATTTGCACGAAGGAGATATATACATTGAAAGCACTTTCAAATTTCTCCAATATCCTAATTAATTCATTTTCAATGTGAAAGAAAATGTCTATAAAATACCCCACCACAAAAAAAACGGCCCTGCTTAAAAATAGCATTGAATAAAAGAAATATCACCTTACTTATTAAATATATTACATCTATAAATGCAAATAATCTATCTAAACTCTACGGACGTGCCTTGTGGTGCAGTGGATATCGACTCGAAACGACAAATCGGGGAAGCCGAGTTCGAATTCCAGTTGAATTCATGGCATTCGCTTACGCACAAATACCCTTGGGAAAGGTATTAATCCGTCTCTTCCTTCCAGTTATGGGTTAAATAGCAGGACAGATTGGGTTCTATAGCCTTGGCTGGCAACCAGTCTACCGCAGAATGCAATGGCAACCTACTGCGTGATAATCTTCTGCCTAGTCAGTTATGTCTCTTACGAGACATGATCGTCCAAAGCATGTATCACGTATGGCACTTAAATGAAACTCTACATGAAAATTGTTACTACTACATTCAAAACAATGAAAGTCTTAGTCAGTGCTAAACTAAAAAATAAGCTAAAAACTAAAGGAAGATTTTACTCTATCGCCTGTAATAAATGTCACAAAAAATACATAGGAGAAACTTTAAGTAACCTAAATGAAAGTTTGTATGAACAAAAAAGGGTGTCAGTTTACTAAATAATACGTTGAATGCGTTGGTGGCCTACCGTAACGAGATTAACCACAATTTTGCCATGAAATTTTTTATTCTGGTCAAAAGACATATTAATTCACTACAGCGTAAATATCTAGAGTGTGTCATCATCGAAAGGTCATTCACAGTAAATTTGCTTTTTAACTCTTAAAATATTTCACCATTCTTGGCATTTCTTTTTATACTTGGCCTTACACTTTCGGCGGACCTCAAATGGAATGACTATATCGAATCCATTGCCAAGTCTGCTGCTATGAAAGTCGGCTCTCTGTGCAGGGCCCGGAAGTTTTTCCCACGTGAATCTATACTGCACATATACAAATCTACCATCCGCCCGTGTATTGAATATTGCTGCCATATCTGGTCGGGTGCCCCTGCCGCTCTCCTTGGGCTTCTTGACAAAATACAAAGGAGGATCTGTAACGTGGTTGATACTGACTTGGCAGACCGGCTGCAACCACTCTCTCACCGGCGTGATGTGGCTTCCCTGTGCCTCTTCTACAAGTACTTTCATGGCTACTGCTCCGATGAGCTTAGATCACTGGTGCCGCCTAAGCACGAATTTACACGTGATACTAGATTAGCAACTAGGTCCCACCCTTTTACAGTTAAACAGATAAGATGTAACCGTAAATTCTGCTCCAACAGCTTCTTTTCTCGCGCTTCCCGCCTGTGGAACTACCTTCCACAAGTCTGCTTTCCCGACAGTTACAATCTCCAGGTGTTTAAATGTAGGGTCAATAGACACCTCCTATCACACTAACTCCCAATTATTCTCAGAACACTCTCATCTACCGAACCCTCATTCTCGGTATCCTTACCCGCCTGTCACCCACCCTCTGACATTTCCTATATTTAATCATTCTCGGTATCCCTACCCGCCTATCACCCACCTTCTGATATTTCCTATATTTAATCATCCTTTCTCCACTCTATATAGCCCCCTGCGCAGTAGTGGCAGTGACATGCCTTGCTCGGGGTGAAACTCTAAAAAAAAAAAGAAAATATAGCAGTTTCGAATAACTACTTACAAAAGTGATGGAAAAAGACTATCAATTAATTCGGTTAAATAAAAAAAATCTAGAACTCCAAGCCCCACTCCGTTGTGTGCATACCAATATAAGAAATTTAGTCCGATGAAGGCCTGAAGAATGAAACGAATCACAAGTAAATTTCCCACATTTTCATACAATTTTGATTTTTTTCTACTTTGTCATACAAAAATACTGATATATATAAATATATATATATCGTCATCTCATACTGCCGACACTGAAAAACACTAGTCCATTAAAAATATTTAACAATCTTTTCACATCAGCCAACTCATTTAGAAACTGAAAATATTTTTAATGAAGGAAATACCATCCCACGATTCATACAAAAAATCCTTAGAACATCTCATTCTTATATCGTGTATATGCGATATCTTAAATGCATTTGCTGAAGAAGTGAAAATGTGGAAAAACTTACCACTAAAAAAAGCCATAACTGCTGAGCTGCAACTCTCCAAAAAGTGCGTTGTAACAAAGCCGGAAATGACTACCCGACACCAAATTCTCAAACAAATGAGTGAAAATCAAAATAACAAACTGAAAAAAAAAACCAACAACCTATGCAGCAACAGCAAGTAGAAATATGTTGGAAAGCCTAATCTTCTAGAAATGATTCTTTCATCGCGTGTTCTTTTTCGACATCGGGGTTCACCAGTGTAGAAGTAGAGTGCGTGTTCTTTAAACGTCGGGGGTCACCAGTGTAGAAGTGAGTCTTCATTGCGTGTTCTTTTTACACGTCACAGTTCACCAGTGTAGCATAGGGTGAATGGTGAAAAGGAAGGAGGTGAGTGGTGAGAGAGAAAGATAGAGACAATAACAGCGAAGAACTTGACGTTAAAGAGACGTGTTAATTACGCTCGTCATCTTCACACCCTGGCGAGAGCCGATTTTGCTCCATTTTTTTATTTTGTTTTGGGGGCTTTGAACAGGTCATTTGAAAATTCACTCCCGGATATGATTCTGGTCTTTCAATTTTGATTTTAGTTTTCTTTTGTCCGAAAAACATTTCGCTTCGAGGTGTGAAATTTTGTGAGTCTTGTGTTTGTTAAGCAAAGTTTGTAAATTCGAGAAAATTCTTTTATTTCTAGCAAAATTAATGAGCCAGTGCTTAGCATTTGAATTTTTGAAATCTAGAAGTTGTTTTGTTCACTACAATCTAATAGAAAAATCTATCGGATATAAAGCTTTCCGATACGGAACGACAAGGCCTCAGCTTTGGTCTAAAATTTACAACTGGATCCACAAAGGAGGCATTAGTAGACCCTATCGTAAAAAAAAACTAGCAAAACTATACCGAATTCACAAAAGGTTTAACTTAAGGGATAATTTACTTCTACTATAGAAACCAATAGCGAAAATACATTACCACTTAGACACCTAAATGCATCAAATAACCTAGCGAGAAATTAGGAAATCTACATCAATCTTCTGACAAAGGAGTGGGATTTCTGAACATAAGATAAGAGATATTTTTTAAAAAACCTTTATAACATCTAATCTAATTAGAAATAAGTTCACGATGCAAACACGAAATTCTTAGAATATGACATCCTATTTAAAAAAAAATCATCTGCTAAAGAAATACAATTTTGGGAAAAACTAACCATTAAAAATAGCAGAACGGCTGGGATGCAACTCCCCAATAAATGACGTTGTATCAAAGTAAGAAATGACTCCACAACACAAAACTATCAAACAAATGAGTGACAATCAAAACATCAAACTGAGACAAAAATTCAACAATCTATGCCGCTACAGTAATATGTTGGAAAGCCTTATGTAACAGAAAATTTATCAGATATAAATCTTTCAAAAACAGAACAGGAAGCTCTCAGCTTTGATTTAAAATATGCCACCGTAATCATCAAAGGAGACGTATTAGGCACCATACTAAGAAATCACAAGCAAAATTCTCACAATTTCCCAAAAAGTTTCAATCAACGTATAATCACTGCTACTATAAAAACAAACAAGAAAAACAAAATACTGCAGAGACTCATAAATGGACTAGAAAAGCTAGCGAAAAATAAGGAAACCCATATCACTCCCTCTAACAATAATACATATATAGAAAAAGTTAACTCACGACTCTACGATACAGACGCATACAAAAATAAAAGATATATTTTTTATTAAGCTGTGTTGCATATATACGATACCGTACTACAAGCAATAAAAAAATTATGGGTAATCTATTTCAAATAAGAAGTTTCCACTATAATAATGTTTTAAGCAATAACAGGAAAATAAACAATCTCTTATTGATATCACCAGACGAGTACGAGAGCATACATCTAAGAAATTCAAGAATTTCGAATGCACAGAATAACATTAATCAGCTAAGCGACAAATTTTATTTTCGTATTAATCTTATATATATATATATATATATATATATATATATATATATATATATATATATATATATATATTCAGTTATGATCTGAGATTAAGAACAGAATGGTTAAATAAAAAGAAGACAAAAGGAAAACTGTGTTTAACTCGCCTACATGTTTCGTCCTGTGATGGACTTCATCAAGGCAAAAAGACGAAATAAGTTTTATTCCAAATTATGTATCTATAAACAAACAGTGTTGGCAACTATAAAAACGCTCACAAATCATTCAAAAATATTAACACAAAATATTTAGTTATAGAATTCTTCATGTGTAGTGCAACGTCACTAGAAGTTAAAATGAAGAGAATTCAACCGTTTTCCTTGGACATTTAATTATGTATGTCAGCATGTTTGAGTATCGAAATGATAAGAAAAGAAATAAAGCTCATTTCGTCTTTTTGCCTTGATCACAGGACAAAACGTGTAGGCGAGTTAAATACAGTTTTCCTATTTACTTCTTTTTATTTAACCATATATATATATATATATATATATATATATATATATATATATATATATAAAGAGAGAGAGATGATCATTGATAGAGAGCGATTTATTAAGCGTAGCTTAACAGTAACATAGCGTCATGAACATGGAACACCCATTTAGAACAGAACTAACTATTTAATCATAATTGATTTAGCGAAACAAACTTGATAACCATCATAACAGTATCTCGAGCCATGTGCTCAGCTTATACATATAGACATAGTAATATTAAAAAAAAACTTATGATTCATATCTAATATAAATATGTCATTACAAATAATTTGCAAACACACACACACACACACACGCACACACACATGTATATATATATATATATATATATATGCGCACAAACACACATATTTGTCTGATAAATTACTGGTATATTCCAAGTATACGTCTTTCAGTGCACTTGTCGTATGTTTTCCTTCCTGCCTAACGCTTTCATTCTAATGTGTATGGCCGATCTTCACCAAACGAAACGCCATCTCCTTTAAAAGAGCGTTCAAACAAAGTGCTGAAGTCGAACTCTTCTCTCTTTGAAGGGCGAAAAATCCAGTTAGTTTTAATCCAATTATTTGGGTTTGCCAAGAATGACTGACACGTCGCTCTCAGCGTTTAGTGCTGAGTGGCAAATGAACCAAATAAAAATAAATAAAAATTCGAGTTCATGAAGGATACAAATAAAATATATTTTGTTAAAGAAGAAAAAATACAAACATATTTAGAAAAATATAGAAGACCTTGAAAAAGAATGAAGATTTATGGCAATAAAATGGTTTCTTGGGATACTCATCTTACAAGCATTTGCACGTGCTTTCAAGAATCTAAATGTATGAAAAAGGATTTCACGTTTAAAAGTCAGTTTGTGTTATTTTTACAGAGTTTTCTCATTGACACGAAATAATTCTTATGTTTTAACTGAATATACATGTCAAAAGGATCTGGTCTTTGTACATGATTATGTTTTAATAAGCAAGGAAATAAAGCAACTAAGATGAGGTGGTGCGTGCACAGACACTTTGCCGAAATTTGTCAACAGGCAGTTCACCGACAGACAATTCAGACAGTATTTTCACGTTCAAGAACATATCCAGTTTTTTTTTTTTTTGTTTTTTACATTTTTTCATTGTTCCGTCGTCGTCATGAAGTTTATGAATACAGGACGAGGACGCAGAATATTTTTATTTAATGTATACGTCTACATTTTTAACCAAACTAGAGAATCTAAAAGTCACCGGAGGTACGAACAACAATAAGTGTGTAACGCAAGGCTGAAAACAATTGATGATTAACCAGCAGAACGCCTTCAAAACCCACGCATTTATAAACACTTCGACAGTTCTCCGACAGTTTCTAATAAAAAAAAAACGGGTGAAAGTTTGAACTGAAAAAGATTTAAATCGTCGACTAATCGTCAGGTTACCTAGATGGGGTACTGAGAATGAAAAATATAAGAAACAAACACTAAGGAGCGAGGTCAACAAAAGAACAAGATTTACGACAGTAGAAAACGTATTATAAACATATTACTAAAATCTACAAGTTTGTCCTATATATGATAGGTCCTTTGAAGATCATGGATCTATTCTTTATTGCTCTTAAAAACCTTTGCGTTTTTTCTCTCCCACCGTATCCTTGTTCTACAAATTATTTATAGAATCTTGTTAGGTAAGGTTCACTCTTTTCTTCCGTCACTCTTGTCTTAAATATGCCCAGTGAGTGCTAAATCCACTAATCATTCTTTCCTCATTATGTGCCCTAGAAATTTCGGTTTCTGTTTTTAAGCAGAAATGCATTTTCCTTTCTATTTTCATTAAGCCCGTGTCATTAATAATTCAGTCCGTGTTATTCTTAGTCTCATTGCTGAACATTAGTTTGTGACGCCTCAGGCCGGGCTAGACGTCTGTCCAATGTGACGCTCGTTCTCGATGACGATCGTGACGATCCCAGTTATGACACTGCCACCCGGTCGAGAAGATCCCGTCCGATGATGTCACCACAAAAGCTGGACTACAGGACGTCTTTTGCAACAACGGACCACTGTCCCACATTGTGATTAGTTCCCAGAAGTCTCGTCGTGCAATTTCAATAGTCGTCTCTTTTAGCCAGTCCGGACACTGGTGTACACTTATGAGTTGAAAAAAAAAAAGAAACACGGCACAAAAAAAAAAAAAATAAAATAAATGAACGAAGTCGAATACGCCTTGAGAGCCACTTAGAATATCTTTATATAAAGAAAAAAAGAATACAAGAATACAGTTGTCGAAAATGATATACAATCGTCGAAAATGATTTTTACAACGGAGAGAGAAAGTTCACCAAATGCATCATAGCTTCCAATCGTTAAATGAAATGTTTAATCTAAGTTTTGTTAGAGTGGAAATGTACTTCTAAACAGCAAATTTCTTTCGGGTTCTTGACTGAATCTGACAGAATGCGCCCAATCGGAGCGGCCGCTGGCGGAGTGTGTGGGAGTACTGACGGCAGTGGCGCTCTGCTCGAGATCTGAGCTAACTTGCTCTCCAACTGAACTTTTCGTGTCGAGCAACTATTTTTATAACCAATTTCGATCCTCTGTGGGGATCCGGCCGGCTCGCAGTCTTTGGCCAATGAAAATCGGTCTCTTCCCACTCAATTTGAGGAGGTCTTAGCTCGACCAATGTGATTTTGCCAACTCATATCGGAGCTTGATTCTATTTTCGGTTCTCACGGACTGCTGTGTCACCAGCGGCCTTGGCCTACGGGTGACCTTATCAAATCACTCTGACACTTGTTTTGTCTACGCGTTTTCAGAATAGCGGAATCAACTTTTCAACTCTAAGAGAAAGTTATATGAACATGAAAAGGGGCGAAATTTATACAATAATGAAAGAAGAGAAATGATTATTTTCCCAAAATAATCAAACTTTTAGAAGCACTTGTTGGTACTAAAAAATTTTTTTTCTAAGCTCACATCGCGTGACGCAATAAAACATTAATAATATCACCAATATCAATTTCTCTCTCCGTTGTTTTAAACCAACCAATGGAAAGTATCCCCGCGGGAGAAGGGAAAGCATCACCGCGTGAGATAGTGTCACAAGTTCTGTTCCCTCAAACTTCTTTGTCTCTGAGAACGTTTGCCATAAAAAATTTAAGAGAACTCACATTTTTAATAACACTAAGACATTTGTATGTCTTCGAAATTTATTTCTAACGGTCCAAACGCATATTCCTTTTTCATAATGAATATTTCCAAGTGAATATTTCTAATATATATATATATATATATATATATATATATATATAGTGTATCGAGGCAGCAGATAATTTTCTAAACATATACTGTTAAATATAACATACAATGAATGTCTGTTAAGTTTAATCATGAGCCGTTAGAAACATCGTATTTTGGCTTTAATTTCAGATGAAAATAAAGAATATTAGACGAAAATTTGGTTATTTTTTTATTATGCTGATTCTATGCTTTCAGCTCGTCTTTGATGGTAGATAATATTTTTTAACATTCCTGTAACCCCTCTGACGATGGCTTATGTGAGCCGAAAGCTTAGAATCAGCATAAGAAAGGAAGTCCAAAAGTTGGGCAATGTTTGTCTTTATTTTCTCCAGAAAGTAAAACCAAAATACGATGGTCAGAACGGCCCACGATTAAACTTAATAGACATTCATTGTCTGTTATATATAACGGTATATATATATATATATATATATATATATATATATAGCCATCCACATACAAGACTGTTTCGCTGTATCACAGCTAATAAGTGTGGCTAGACATCCATTTGCTTCTGGCCGGGATCGAAACTTGACCGATTTGGTGTCAGCTGGAGTCCCTAACCCCCTAGGCCATAGATGTATGGAATCAGAGAAGAGAAATTTTAGCGTGTTAAATACATACGGTGTATACATACGCAAGAGACCGAAAGAACTCAATACACATATTTGCTTTTATAAACCACTGTAATAACAAAATTGCAATATATATATATGAAAAGAAAGGTGTTAATTACTAAGACAATAGTAGGTTATAGTTCGCAGACTTTAAATGATTCTTGAATTTTCTCGAGTTTCTCCTAATGCTGTGGCCTTGATCCAGGCAAAGATGAATATGATAAATAAGCTACATCGAGATAAAAATGCCTGAATGGTTGATTGGGTGCTATATGAATATTCCTACATAAATGAGACAAACAAATTAACGTGCTCATGTTAAAAGATATTTCGCTCTAGTAATGTTTCTTTTCATTTATTCTGTATATTTCATGTCCTAACCTAAGTATGTATAGGTCGCTAAAGAAAGAAGGATGACCTGGGGACAAAATAAAAAGCATATCTAAACACCAGGCCCTTCTGCTTCCTTTAGCGGCCCAGAGCTTTCATTCAATATAACCTAATTCTCATTTTTTATTGAAAAATATTGACACAATATTGATGTGCGTTGTGGTACAAGGGATATCGGCTCGGAACGAGAAATCGGGGAGCCGAGTTCGAATTCCAGCTGAATCCATTGTATTCACTTACGAGCAAATAACCTTGGGAAAGGTATTAATCCGTCTCTTTCTTTCAGTTATGGGTTAAATAGCAGGACTGATTGGGTTCTATAGTCTTGGTCGGCAGCCAGTCTACCGCAGAAAGCAATGGCAACCTACTGCGGGATTATGTTCTGACCCAGTCGGTGATGTCTCTTTCGAGACATGATCGCTCAAGCGTGTATCACGTATGGCACTTAACTGACTGATTGACACACCTAAAAACATATTCTGTTACTACGACATTTTCATTCTGAAAATAACCATGAATTCATCTTATATTTTCAAAGTAAATCATTTACAGCAATTTTTTAACATATCACTTGAAGACGAACAGTATTATTCTGAAGCATAAAAATTTTTGTGTAGTGATATAATGCTTTTATAAGTCATTGTAATAACAAAATTACAATATTAAGCTCTACTATATATCGAACACTCTTTTTAAAAGTAAATGCTTGAACAGTGAGTTTTAATCTATGTGTTCTCTCTCTTTCTTATAAGCAAAAACTCTCACAACAGAACTCAAGTGAAATGATTATATAGAATCCATCGCTAAATCCACTGCTAAGAAGGTTGGTCCTCTGTGAAAAGCCAGGAACTTTTTCCTGACTGAAATGATCATGCACATATATAAGTCTACCATCCGACCGTGCATTTAATACTGCTGCCATATCTGGTCGAGTGCTCCTGCTATCCACCTAGGGGACTTTGGCAAAATCCAACGATGAATCTGTAATGTGCTCGATCCCGACTAGGCAGCTCAAATGCAGTCACTTTCTCACCGGCACTATGCTACAAATACACCCACAGCTCCTGCTCCGATTAACTTAGCTCACTGGTGCACACTATGTATAAATTTACTCGAGCCACAAGATTAGCAACTAGGTCCCCGCCTTTTACTGTAAAACAAATAAAATGTTAAGGCAAATTCTCCTCCAGCAGGAACTTTTCGTGCACTTCCCACCTGTGGAACTCCCTTCCATTTACTTGCTTCCCCGACAGCTACAATCTCCAAGAATTTAAATGTAAAGTCAATAGTCATCTCCTGTCTCACTAACTTGCATCCTCTCTCTCGTGCTCTTTTCTCCATCCACCCCACTCATCAGTATTGTAATCCTTTTCGTACCCATTTCTCGAATTCCTCTATGACCTGTCAACCTTCAACCTTTCTCATAACTTTCCTTCTATTTAACCTCCTGCATACCAGTGGCAGTAAACTGCCTTGCTTGAGTCGATGTGATAATATATATATATATATATATATATATATATATATATATATATATATATATATATCCTGCCGAATGACACACATCTTTATAATAAAAATTTATCGTAAACAGTCAGGCCAGTAGATATAAGTATATAATACTGTTTAATTAAAAATAAAAACAGAATATCTACTTAAATATGAGTATCAATCAAAAATAATGTTCAAACATATCATTTCAAATTGTCGGTTGTTTATAACCATGTTTCGTTAATATTCGGTACTTTCCGTAACATGTTTAAATTTGTTGACATTACGATATATTTCAGAGCAGATATGGTTGTTGCGATGAATCGGAAATTGTGTTATATAGGCTTGCTTAAAACCTCGTTTAGCTTGGAGGTCATTCGTGGTGGAGAGGTCTAACACAATCAAATGGTAGCTTCCACTATGTGGATAGGAGTCGCAGGTTCAAATCCTGCCGAATAGCACACATTTTATTTTATTTTTATTTAATAAAAATTTATCGTAAACAATCAGTCCAGTAGATATAAATATATGATAGTGCTTAATTAAAAAAAACAGAATATCTATTTTGGTTGCCTCTCTTCGGGTAAAAATCTGGAATTCCAGCTTTTTCACCCGAAGAGAGGCAACCAAAATACAAGGTTAGCTTCGAAACGCGAAAATTTTTGTGCAGTGATACTATGAAACCATTGTAACAAGCATTACAATATAATGCTCTACGTTGTATCGAGCACTCTTTATAAAAGTAAATGCATGAACAGCAGGTCAAAAAACCTACGAGTTCCACAACTTTGTTACAATATATATATATATATATATATATATATATATATATATAATAGAAGGGGTGTTAATACTAAAATAATAGTAGATTATATGCAGCCAACTTTAAATGATTCGTTAGATCTTTTCGAGTCGCTCCAAATGCTGTGGCCTTTTTCCAGGCAAAGATGAACATAATAAATATGCTATATCAAGATAAAAATAACTGATTGGGCGCCAAATGAATAGACATACATGAAAAAATTGAGAAAAACAAATTGATGTAGTCATGCTAAGAGAGATTTCACTCTGTTATTGTTTCCTTCCATTTACTCTGTGCATTTTACGTCCATTCGTGAGCCACAGGCAGGAAGATTTCTCCATCAATCTGTTCGTTTCGTTCACTTGCCCTGGCACTGAGAATCACTTCGCTTGGAATCTTCTCTCTCCCGAGGCGTTTCCTGCGCCGACCACTAAACAGTCTTAGCACCGCCATCAACACTGGATGAGGGACCCCGACGCAAGGTTCCCTCCACTTACGACTGTTTCAAATTGCTTTTGAATTGTTCCATAAATATTTCTGAATCGCAGAGAATCGGAGGCAGAATGTTCCAATTTCCGGTCATCTAGAGGAAGATGGGCGCGGAACAGTGATGGTGATGGAGAAGGCCGAGGTTTAAATTTATGAACAGAATGATGACAGAAAAGCAAAACGAATTTTCAAAATCACTAGCAAAAGAGAGAAAGAGAGAGAGAGAGCGAGAGAAAAGAGAGAGAGAATGAAATAAAAAAAGGAGAGATAATAGTAAGGAATAAAGGAAGAGAAAAATGAATTCGAACATGAAGAAATGGATAAAGAAAAGTGGGAAAAGATTAATAAAACTAGAAAACATATTTTTTTAAATATATAGGTATATAAAGAAAGGAATGTTGAAAAGGCAAATGATATTTTGAATATAACTCATGAAAGAAAGATGAAGTACAGGAAAATGATTGTACAATAATGTGATTTATTTAACAGAAAGAAAGACTTCAGAGACGCGAATGCAAGTTAATAAGGAAAGGAATATAATAAACACCAAAATGTAAAACACAGAAATATGATGGCGATGGAAAGTTGTCAGAATAGTGAGAGAATAACAAATTAAACCAAAAATTAGAATATTGTAAAAAAAAAAAAAAAAAAAGTAGCGGAAAAACAAGTTACAAATGTAACGAATATATTAGACTAGCAGTATAGCCCGGCGTTGCTCGGGTGTAATGAAAACTTTAAAACTAATCCATGATCCTGGAGCTCTGACTCTTTAGACGTTGGCACGAAAGACTATAAAGCAATAGTTTCTTCCAGTTAAAGCAAAAAAAAAAAAAATGGATGTAAGTCAAATTTTTATTTTTATTTTAATTAAATTAGGGATTTTCTGCACTATTGTAAGAACTGCAACCTTGAAACTTCTGAATATCGTTTCATATGTCTTTGTCTATGAGTGTATCAAAATTGATTAAAATCGGACCACTCCTTCTATAACCCGATTTTTTCGATTATCGATTTTCGATATTTATCGAGGGTACGTCGGCACAAAACCTGGTTCAGAACACTCGCAGACCCTTACAGTACAACTGTGTAAATTTTCTAGAAAATCGGTTCAGCCGTTTTGGATTCTAGGTAATGGACACACACAGAGAAAAATAGTCTCTTTATAAATAAATTTAGATACCAAAATATACAAAAAAATAAGATGACAAAAAAGATGGCGGAACAGTGAGAGAATATCAAATTAAGCTAAAATCTGGAATATTATTTAAAAAAAGTGGTGCTAGAGCAAGTTAAAAAGAGAACGAATATACCAACACCAGCAAAAGTAAAACAAAGAAATAAGATGGCGCTGGAAAGAAGTCGATAAGGAATTAAGCTGAAATAAATAATATTCTCTTGAAAAAGTGGTGCAAAAAAAAAAAAGAAGTTAATATGGAAACAAATATTCCATCACCAACAAAGAAATGAGATGTCGATGGAAAGATGTTTAAAAAGTGAGAGAATAAAAAGGTAAGCTAAAAAGGAGAAATTATATCAAACAATTTCACCCAAGTAAGGCGGGAAGTCATGGCAACCTACTGCGGGATAATCTTCTGCCAAGTCAGTCATGTCTCTTTCGAGACATGATCGCCCAAGCGTTTCACTTACTTATTGAAGGCGGGACTACTACTAATATGCATCGAGTTACAGTGAGAGAAAAAACAGGATACAGGGTTTATTCCTGAAAGAATAAATGATGAAAGGTATCCAAGAAAATAAAAAAAATAGCAACTGACGGTGTATTTTAACTTTTGAAGACTGAAGCTATCATGGAAGCAAGTAAATGGGAGGGAGTTCCACAGGTAAGAAGTGCGAAAAAATGTTGAAGATGAAGTGGCTGTTAGATACAACCATTTCAACGGTAAAAGAGTAGGAACAAGATGCCAATGTAGTAGAACGCTTATATTCATAGGATCGGGACACCAAGGAACAAAAGCTTGTCAGAACAGGTGACACAAATATATTTGTAGAAAAGACAGGGGTTAGTCACGTAATGTCGGTGAGAAAGTGGCTGAAATTGAGACGTCAAATCAGGATCGATCCTACTTTGAATTTTGTTAATAACATCGAGATGAATAGCAGTTGTATCCGACCAGAAATGCAAACACTATTCATTGCACAAATAGATGGTAGATTTGTAAGTGCGAGGGAAGGCTTCTGACGAGAAAGTGTTCCGGCACGAAACAATGACCCTTCTTTAAAGCAGTAGATGCAGCTATTGTTTCGATGAAGTCGTTCCACTTCACGTCGGTAAAAAAAAACTGAGTCCAAGGAGGCACAGGGAGTTTCTCTCCATGCTGATGGCGGGCAGAAAGGTTTGTCTATGGTGGTTAAATAAGAGCAGTTTTGTTATGGATGGATTTAAATTTACAAGTCATTTCCTGCCTTAATTAACCACTGAAGGTCCTTTTCAATAGCAAAACAAGATTTACTTTGTCAGATTTTTAGATTTTCTATTGAGATTCAAGTAAATGGTGGTGTCATCTACATAGCCGCTTACTTGAGAACTGATTGTACCAGGAAGATCATTGATAAATATATGAAAGCTTATGGATCCAAGAGTAATAACCGCGTTCGTGTAAAAGAATCTGGAAGCGTGTCTATCCAAAACGACCTTCGTTTCCCGATTTGATAGGAATGACTGGATTAAATCAAACAATTGTATAGTAAAATTGTATTCATGAAGCATGGGTAGAAGGTCAGCATACGCAAACCTGGCAAACGCTTTCGAGATATCTAGAATTAAAGCCATATTACTAAAGGCCTGATATACGTATTCAGTGATGGCAGCACACAAGTTGTAGAACTGGTGAAGCGGAAGCCATAGTGTTTGTTAGACAGTATGTTGTGGAAGGTGAGATGCATAACCACTTCACCCTTGATCAAAGCCTTGAATACGTTGCCAAAAGGCTGTAAGAGGCTACTAGAGAACTAGGTACAGGGGTCAGATTGTTTCAGTCAGTTAGTTACTTGCCATACGTCATACACGCTTCGGCGATCATGTCTCGAAAGAGACATGACTGACTGGACAGAAGATTATCCCGCAGTAGGTTGCCATTGCTTTCTGCCGTAGACTGGTTGCCGAGCAAGGCTATAGAACCCAATCTGTCCTGTTATTTAACCCATAACTAGAAGGAATAGACGGATTAATACCTTTCCCAAGGGTATTTGCGCGTCAGTGAATACAGTGGATTCCACTGGAATTCGTACTCGGCTCCCCAGTTTCTCGTTCCGAGCCGATATCCACTATACCACAAGTTATTTAACACAGCAGCGACGGATGGGGATTTCTAACAAGCTGGAAAACAAGAAGCAGAAAGGCAAAAGTAGTAAAGTTTAGAGAGGAGTGGAGTCAGTTTAAGGACACATTTCTTTAGGGCGGCAGCAGGGATTTTATCACCTCCACTTGCCATGAGACCAGACACAATAGACCCTCTGTTTTAGGTGAGGAATCGGGTTTGTGTACTCCAGATGAGCCAAATGAAGGGTTGGAAAAGAACTTGTGAGCAAAGCATTAAAACTTCTTTTCTGTAAATATGAGTATTTCGACTTAATCGAATAAAGGATGGATTGCGAGTTTGTTGCTGTTCAACACACTTTTGCAGTCGCCAATAATCTCTAGAACCGATTTAGCAAGATGCTATGTGTTGTTTCATGCTATGAGTAAACTATGACGTTGCTTCATTTAAGAAACGCTTGCCTTCATTACGTGCAAAAGGCAAAGAGGCGTCTGTTGTAATCAAACGTGTCATTTCGGTACAGACGGAAAAAGCTATTCCTGTGGACAATAGCGGCCCAGTATGCAGGTCTCGGAGATAAAAGAAATTTAACTTCGAATGTCCTTGCTGGAATGAAAGCATCCCTGCAGGCTTTCACCCAAGAGGAAAACTCAGAGGCACAATCTTAAACAGGTTTCAAGAGACGTCACGAAGAAAATCACGAAACGAGTCTAACTTTGCACGTTGATAACAGATATATATTATGTTGGTAAGATGTTCTTGGCTAGTGGGTTAGTGGAAAGAGATGTCTACTCAGCGTGATCAAACTTGAATGAGGGTACAGCTGCCTCGCATGACATGAGTCGGAGATAGAGGTAAAGAAGTTTTTGAGAAGAGAAGCGTGTCCTTCATGATTACTGGGGAAACGTGTGCGTAATTCCATCACTTGGCTAAGAGAAGGAGTGATTAAGCAGTTCCGGGTTTAGATGCCAGCAAGATCAGTGACGGAGTGTTTAAGCCAATTGATATAATGAACATTAAAGTCACTGAGAAAAAATATCTATGCAAATAGATTAGGGAAATTGGTTTGCTATATTGTCAGAGATACTATCAAGCACGAAACAGATGAAGAAGGAATAGTCGACCGAGACAAGCAGCCACATGTAAGAATAGACTGGATCTTCAAGAGAGAGTTCTCTAGTCAGCGGTAGATGTTCGCGGGCATAAACTCTCGGTCCTTCCTAAAGAGAGGAAGTTACCAGTAATAGAGGAATCATAAGAAGGGATTGCAGAGTTAAGATTAGTTTCATGGAGAGATAAGAGGTCTGGGGAATTTTCGAATAAGAAAGATTCGATACTGCAAAAGTTACTAAGAATATCACGAATATTATAAATATATATATTGAGGATTTTTTTTTTGGGGGGGGGGGAGTAGTTCACATATTTGATTACTTATAGTCATATTGAATTATTTTGGTAAAGAGAAAACTAGGATAGTAGTAACAGTTGGTCTTCAAATGTAACGTGCGGCGAGCGAACTGGCGCAGACTGCAGCACAGTAGGTTTTCAGGGTAACACACCGGAGGTCAGTCAGTTAAGTACCATACGTAATACACGCGTAGGGTGATCATGTCTCAAAAGAGACATGACTGACTGGCAGAAGATTATCCCGCAGTAGGTTCCTATTGCTTTCTGCGGTAGACTGGTTGCCAGCCAAGGCTATAGAACCTAATCTGTTCTATTATTTAACCCATAACTGGAGGGAATAGACGGATTAATACCTTTCCAAGGGTATTTGTGCGTAAGTGAATGCAAGGAATTCAACTGGAATTCGAACTCGGCTCCTCGATTTATCGTTCCGAGTCGGTATCCTACACCACAACGCATATCCAGAGGTGCTTGCGGGAAAATCCCTCCATGTGCGAAAGGCACTTAAGGAACCCTACCGACCCGGAAAACTCAGTATGAAGAGATGTTACCACCATAAACATATGTCACAAGAATCTCATCACTGCACTATTATTAAGGTTTGAAAAGAGAAAAGTAAACGGCAATTCTTTCTTAAACAGGAAACAGGAGATGAGCCTCTACTCCTGTTTCTATCGCCATCTTATTTCTTTGTTTTACTTTTGCTCATCTTCGATATATATTACAAAAAGTGACGTGAAAGCAAATTCTTTATGGGATGTAAATATTACAAACGATCAAATGTAAATAAAGAAAAAAGATGGAAATGGAAAGATGTCGAAATAATGAGAGGCTAACAAATTAAGCTAAAAATGAGAATAATATTTTTTTAAAGTGGAGCGAAAGAAATTTAATAATGGAACAAATATATTGAACAGTCACCAAAGTAAAGCAATGATATAAGAAGGTAAGTAAAACAAAGGTGAGATTTAAAGTTGTCACAACAAAAAGCGAATAACGAATTAAGCTAAAAATGACAATATTATTAAAAATAGTTTTTTTTTTTTAATCACTTCACCCCGGGCAAGGCGTAAATACCACTGATGTGCCGGGGGCTACATAACTGAAAGAAAATTAATTAGAGGAGGGAGAAGTGGATTACAAACCAATTTGAAAGAAGCAATAGAAAGATGAAAATGCAGGTGTGATGACAGTTACAAGTGGGGGGGGGAGAACGGGAAGGATAGACGGGGTGGAGGAAGGGCTAGAGTCAAGTGGTTAGTAGATGAGTATTGACATTGCATTTAAATTTCTGGATGTTGTAGCCGTCAGGAAAGCAAGAATATGGGAGCGAGTTCCACAGGCGTGAAGTGCGAGAGAAGAAGCCGCAGAAGTAGAATTGTTGTCTGCATTTGGATAACCTAACTGCGAATGGGTGGGACCCAGTTGCCATTCTGGTTGCACGAGTAAACACCTGTTGAGGAGGGACCAGTGACTTAAATTCGTCCGAGCAGAAGCCATGAAAGTACTTATAGAACAGACAAAGGGAGGCCACATTTCGTCGGTGGGGAAGTGGCTGTAGTTGATCCGCCAAGTCAGCACCTATCACGTTACTAACTCTCCTTTGGAGCCTGTCGAGAACACTGAGGTGAGCGGCAGGGGCGCCTGACCATAAATGGCTGCAGTACTCCATGCAGGGTCGAATGGTAGACTTGTATATATGCAGTGGCATGAAAGCAAGTTTAACAGAGAAGAAATATACTAAACACCTACAATAGTAAAACTAAAAACTAGTAAAATAAGATGGTGATGGAAAGATGTCAGAACAGGAAGATAATAACAACTCAAGTAAAAACGGAGACTATTACAAAAAATGTCAAGTTAATAAGAGAAGAAACTTATTAAATACCAACACATCTAAACTTATTTATAAATGGAACTTTCTGTGTGTGTCTGTATCTGTGTGTGTGCATGTGTGTATCCGTTACCTATAGACTCCGAAACGGCTGAATCGATTTTCTTGAAAATTTACACAGTTGTACTATAATCGTCTGCGAGTGTTCTTAGCAAGGTTTTGTGTCGAGATACCCCCGATAAATATCGATAATTGAAAAAATCGGGTTATAGAAGGAGTGGTCCGATTTTAATCAAATTTGATACCCTCATAGTCAAAGACATAAGAAACGATATTCAGAAGTTTCAAGGTTGCAGTTCTTACAATAGTGCAGAAAATCGATAGTAGATAGACTAAACTATCGCCCGTTTCACACTCCACCCTCGTTTATTGAACAGGTGAAGAGGCTCATCCCTTGTTTCCTGTTTAGGATGCGGTTTCCGGTTTTCTCTTTTCCAATCGTCTCATTTTTTTTTCAATTGGAGTAGAGAGACTAAACTATCGCCCGGTTCACACTCCACCCTCGTCTATTGAACAGGTTAAGAGGTTCATCTCTTGTTTCCTGTTACAATACGGTTTCCGGTTTTCTCTTTTCCAATCTTCTCCCTTTTTTTTCAATTGGAGTAGATAGACTAAACTATCGCCCGGTTCACACTCCACCCACGTCTATTAAACAGGTGTAGAGTCTCATCCCTTGTTTCCTGTTTAGGATGTGGTTTCCGGCTTTCTCTTTTCCAATCTTTTCACTCTTATGTAGCCCCCAGCACATCGCCCGGCTCGGGGTGATATGATTAAAAAAAAGGCAATATGTTTGTGTGTGCGTCTGTTTATCTGCCTGTATGTCTGTATTTGGCTCTAATTAGTTACTAATTGTAGTTCTTAATCTCAGTACAATTATAGTACAACATGATACCATTTACTCAGAGGACTTATTTAGCCTTCAAAATTCATTTTACGACGAAAAAACTTATTTGATATCGATACCAGGAAATCAAAATTTGACTTACATCCATTCATTTTTCTTTCAGTCTACTGTTTTTCTTTCAATGAAAACAACTATTGCTTTTTAGTCATTCGTACCAACGTCCAAGGAGTCTGAGCTCTAGGACAATGGATTAGTTTTAAAGCTTTCATTACACCCGAGCAACGCCGGGCTATACTGCTAGTGTAAAATAATCTAGTAAGATAAGGCGATTTAAAGAAGAAGCTAACAAAAGAATATCATAAAAAATGTAGCACGAATATAAGATAAGTGAACCAATATAACAACAAGTGCAAAAAAAAAAAAACATTAACAAGATGGTGACGGAAAGATGTCGGAACAGTGATAGAATATCAAATTAAGCTAAACAGTTGAATATTATAAAAAAAGTGGCGTGTAATTAAATTAATATGGGAACGAATATATAGACAACAACAAAAGTAAAAGGAAAAAGATGTCGATGGAAAAATGTCGGAACAGTGAGAACTAAATAGGAGTATGCTATAAAAAACGTGGATTATTATAAAAAATCAAGTTAATAAGGAAAACGTATATATTGAACACCATCAAACAAAAAGTACATAGTCGATGAAAAGATATTACAATATAAGAGAGTAATATATTAAGCTAAAAAGAAGAATCTTTAATAACAGTAGCACGAAAGTTAATATGGGAACAAATGTATTGAACACAAACAAATGGAAAACAAATAAGTTGCCGATGGAAAGATGTCGGAAGAATGAGAGAATGAGAGAATAACACTTATAAGTATAAACGTATATTCTTCAAAAAATAAATGATTGAAAGCAACAAAAAGTGAAAGAATATTTAAACGAATGTAAAACAAAGAAATAAGATGGCAATTCAAAGATGTCGGACCTGTAAATGTGTAAAATTTAAGTTAAAAATAGAATGGCGCAAAAGTTAGATAATAAGTGAACAAATATATTAAAAACTAACAATTGTAAAGCAAAGAAATAAGATGCTGATTGTAAGGTATCGCAGTAGTGATAAAATAACCAGTTAAATTTAAAAGGAGGATATTATTAAAAATATGGCGCAAAGGCAAGTTAATAAAGCAATAAATATACAGAGTGTCCATAAAATCCGAGTGCACTTTAAAATATTTATGACTTTATTTCTAATTTTGATGGAAATAATCTTTAAAAAAGTGTTATTGTAAAGATCTTGTGGAAGAACCAGCCAGTACTCAACTAGAATAGAAGTTGGGTCAGAATTGCAAAAAAAAAAAAAACACCAGAGCAAGCTGGTAGGTCGTTTAAATAATACCCTGGGAGATTCCATTCTGTTACAGGCAAGTCTATTCCGTAAGCAGTGATTGGCTGATAATTTCAGTGTAAATTGAGCTCCGTAAATATTCAGCACAATATCCACCATTTGTCTTTGGGCCACATAGGGACATGTATTCAGTTACAACCCTGTTTATTTTTGTCTACCAACTGGGCGCTAGTTGGAAACGTCAGGAAGGTGAGTCTCACACTCTTGAATGTTCAGGGAGACAAAAGGAGACAGCCATGTTGAAAGATAAGTAATTTGACTTCTAAAGTTTAATGTTTCAACAAGATGGAGCTCCTTGTCACTTTGCTCTGCCTGTTAGTTTCTAAATCAATAATTTCTTAACAGATGAATCACTTTATTGGCCTCCACGTTCACCAGATTTGAGCCCATTAGATTTTTTCTGAGGACATATGAAAACAATTGTGTATGCAACGGAACCTAGTTCATTAGAAGAATGAAAGCTAAAATAACTAATGTGATTTCAGGCATTTCTGTAAATCAGTTGGCAAATGTTTTCTGTGAACTGCAAAATCGTATTACCCTTTGTATTGCTAATGATGGAGGACACATAGAAAATTAAATAAAATTTTAATAAAACTTTACAAAATATACATTTACTTCTTTCTAATCCTTTTTACAAATTATTTCTCTAGCAAATACAAATAAAGATACATTTTTTTAAGTACACACGAACTTTATGAACACTGTATTAAACACCAGCAGAAGTAAAACAACGAAATAAGATGACGATGGAAATATGTTGGAAAAGTGAGAAAATAATAAATTATAATAAAATATTTTAAAAATGTAATGTAAAGCGATTTTAAAAGCAATGAATATATCAAAAAGCAACAAAAATAAAATGATGAAATATGATTTTTTTTTTTTTTAATCGTATCACCCCAAGCAAGGCGGTAATGCCACTGATGTGCAAGAGGCTACATAATAGTGAAAAGATTGGAAAAGAGAAAGCCGGAAACCACATCCTAAACAGGGAACAAGGGATGAGCCTCTTAACCTGTTCAATAGACGTGGGTGGAGTGTGAACCGGGCGATAGGTCTATCTACTCCAATTATGTTTGTAGAATAGTGTGTATGCTTTATGTTCTGAACATGTTAACATGTTCATAGCTGATATTATAGAGTCTTCGGTTTTTCTTTTTTATTAATAATGCATCCATTATTTTTAACCTTTTTTTTTTTTTTGGCACATGGATGATGTTTGTGTTGTCAACAAGTATGTTATGGAGAGGGTTTGGTAGGCCTCCATGGGCTTAAATGAGATCAAATTGAGCTTGGTCCAAGAGCTGTAACATGAGTCTTTGCATCAATTTCCTAGTTGTATAGTTGATATAATTATTTACGAAATTGGGTGGATCAAGAACGCATAAAAACACTCAGAGCCTGGTCCTGAACAAATCAAAGTGCGGAGTTATTTTCCCGCTCGTTTGTGCAGCTCACATCTTACTCAGGTTTTTGGCCATGCATGCAATTTAGCGATAATGATGGCAATAGAAAGATGTAACAGTGAGAGAATAACAAAATAAGATGTAAAGGAGAATATTTTCAAAAGATTGGTGCAAAACCAACTTAATAATGGGAAAATATATTAAACATCAACAAATGTTAAGCAGAAATAAGCTGTTTGTCGAAAGATGTCGGAACGAGATAGAAAAAAGATTAAGCTAAAAAGGACAATATTATAAATAGAATTTCTGCGAAAAAAATGTTAGTAAGGAACGACTATATTAAACATTAAAAATTTTAAAACAAAGAAATGAAATACAGGCAGAAAGATGTCGGTTCAATGAGTGAATAAAAAATCAAGTTAAAAATTATAACAAAATGAGGAACTAAAGCAAGTTAATAAGAGAATGAATATATAATAAATACAATAAAATGTGAAAAATGAATAAATGATGGAACAGTGATAGAATAACAAAATAAGCTGAAAAGGATAATATTAACGTTGCCCGAAAGCATATTAATAAGAAAATGAATATATTAAACGTGAATAAAAGTTAAATAAAGAAATAAAATTAAGATGGGAAGATGTCGAAACAGGCAGTGAATATCAAATTGAACTAAAAAGGAGAATAATATGTAAGAGGTTGCGTGAAAGCAAGATTATAACTAAACGAATATAATACCAACAAAAGTAAAAGAATTGAATGTGATGACAATGGAAAGATGTCAGAACAAGGAGAGAATAACAAATTAAGCTAAAAAGGAGAATATTTGTAAAAAAAAAAAAAAAAATGGTGGCGCCAAAGCAAACTAATAAGATAAACAAATATAGTAAAAACCAATAAAAGAGAAACGACGAAATAGGATGTCGAAGGAAAGATGTTGGATAAATGAGACAATAAACAATTAAACTAAAAAGAATATTATTAAAAAAGTTTTTAAAACAAATTAATATATTAAAAACCAACAAGATAAAAAAAATAGTTTTTTGATGGAAAGGTGAAGTAACAGTGAGAGAATTACAAGTGAAGCTAAAATGAAGAATAATTTTAAAAAAAGTTCCGCGAAAGCAATTTAATAAGAGAACAAATATTTTAAACAACAAAAGTAAAACAAAGAAATAAGATGGCGATGAAACTCTGTTGGAAGAGGAAGAGAATAAACAATTGTCTATAATGGAAAATATTATGAATAAGATTTACGTGAAAGGAAGTTAATAAGGAATGACTATATTAAACACTAACCATATTAAAACAATGAAATGAGATTGCGATGGAAAGATTTATGTACAGTTAGAAAATAACAAATTAAGCTAAAAAATAGAATACTGTTTCAGTATAATATAGTTCTCTTCAAAGAGTTAAATTCTGAAACATTACTCCGAGGTTGCTGAAAAGTTATCCCTTGCTGGTCACCATCAAATCAATCCGAGCTGTTGGTCCTCTCTACTGATTCCATAGCGAGCCCCTAGCGATAGTGCCTTCAGGTATGGATATCTTTACGTTGACACTTTCATGTCATTTCAATAAGACATGTCATCATTAATGGCTTAAAGTAAATTGAAATAGGGAGTCGTAACCCGGCACTAAGTTGCATGATTTCTACTCAAACAGATTTTAAAAAGATTTCCCTGCTCTCATGCGGATGTCTGTTGTGGTGCAGTGGATATCGACTGTTGAAATACTTGCATTCACTTACGCGCAAAATCCCTAGGGAAAGATATTAATCCGTCTCTTCCCTCCATTTATGAGTTAAATAAAAGAAAAAAATTGTGCTGGCAACCAGTCTACCGCAGAAAGTAATGCCAAAAAAATGTGAGATAATCTTCTGCCTAGCCAGTGATGTCTCTTTCGAGATATGATCGTCTAAAGTGTGTATCACGTATGGCACTTGACTGACTGCTCTTATGAAGTTGGTTTCCTCATGCCATGTACAGAATTAGAATTTATAGCCTCACGAAATATTTTTTTTAAAAATGTATATTTCCCTTCTCTTGTGTTTGATGAGAGCCTCCTACCCCCACTTTTTTTTTGGTTGCTAATACGATTCTTCAGATAAAATTCTCTGATCGTGTAGCTATAGGACAGGACGAGAATTCATCTGGCCGTGAAATCATTCTTTTTTAAAATGCGCATGTTATTTTAATTTAATAATGGACAATGTTACGTTTCGAAAACTGCAATAAATCCCTTTTTAGAGGCTGTATGAGATATCAGAAAGCCGAGTTCAAATTTAGTTCGAATTAGTTACATTTACTTACGCATAATTCCCAAATCAATTTGGGAAAAAAGTATAAATCCATATAGCCCTCCACCCTGGGTGGAATAGCACGACAGAAAGGGCTTTTCTTGGTAAACATTCTACCGCACAATGAAACGACAACATATTGCGTCAAATATTTGCCTAGTCAGTCATTAGTCGAAAGACACTTGATTGCCAAGCGTGTATCAGTTATAGCACATAACTGACTGAAGAGAAATAATGTCCGCGGTATAATCCCTGTATTGTAAGCAACATGAGAAATCAAATGGTTTTTAATCAGGTGAATTTAGTAGATTGTTTAGCACAATATGCTAAACCTATTACACATTTTCGAAATGTTTCCTTAGTAAAAGACGATATACCATAATATAAATAATCTGATCCTTTTCTAATTTATGTATACTTCTAAAATCAGGTATTATTTGCCTTGTTTGGAGTGTTGTCCTCATCTTTATTGCCATAATCCCGACCATTCAACCGTTCTTCTTCAGGTGATTGGAATTTTGAACCGAATCCTTTATTTCGATCACTGGGATATATTAGTCTCGTCCTATGAGCCATGTCTCTTCTGGAAGGCTTAGTTACAGTCGTTAGTGACATGGCTCATGGAACGAGAACAATATACATCAGTGATCGAAATAGAGGGTTCGGTTCGAAATTCAAATCACCTGAAGGAGGCCAGCGTGTTCAATGGCTGAAACGTCGTGAATATGACAATAGAGATAGGAACAACAGTTAGAACCATGTAAATAATTATCCTTTTCTTGGTGAAAATTAAGACAAATAAACTTTGTATTTATAAAAAAACGAAAAAATATTAAAAATCCTTATTATTTTGCGTATGAAATACTAAGTTAAAGTTTTCCAAGTGATCAATCAAACACGGTATTTACAATCGAAGTTTGAAAAAATGGACGAGATAGATGGAAAAAAAGACAAGGGAGGGAAAACGAGAACATTCATGGATATTATATTCAGTTAAAGAGCCTGCAAAAAAGAATGCGGTTTCAAAGAGCAAAATATCGCGTAAGAAATTGAATGTAAAAGAATAATAAAGATGAAGAATAGACTATAATAGTATTGTTCATGAGAAGAGAAACAGGTGAAGCAACAAATTTAAAAAGCGCAAAATAGCAGAGAATAAAAAATGAAACGATCAAAGTACAAAAAACGTATTTAATATATACGAGATGATATCGCAAAATACCAGATATTAGTATAAAAAATAACTATTCCTTCAGTAAATAACATATTTTACATACAATAGGTAGACAAAATAATGGAAACAGATAGTACTATAATAGCATAATTTAGAAAATTTAATTAAACTGTGAAAGTCTTCTATTTTTTCATGTTGATTTAATATTAGTAGTAGTATATTTTTTGGCTAAAATTTTTTTTTAGATATTATTTAAATAAGTTTATTAAAATCAATCTTCCGGAATATTTTCTTTTTTTATGATCGTGTCGCCCCAAGCAAGGCATTTTACTGCCACTGTTGAGCAGGGGGTTACATAGAAGGAAATTTATGAGAAAGAGTGACAGATAACAGGCTGTCTCAGGAAGAGGGTAAGATGAGGATAATATTGACGAGAATGGAGTAGACTAAGAAAAGAGAATGAGAAAGAAGATGCAAGTTAGTGAGATAGGAATGGCTATTGACTTTACATTTGAATTCTTGTAGCTGTCGGAAAAGCAAGTAAACGGAAGGGAATTCCACAGGTGGGAAATGTGAAAAAAGAAGCTGTGGAGTAGAATTTGCATTTACAATTTATTGGTTTTACAGTAAAAGGGTGAGACCTAGTTCCTAATCTTGTGACACGAGTAAATTCATATATAGGGGGTACCATTGAACTAAGTTCATCTGAGCAGAAGCCGTGAAAGTATTTGTAGAAGAGACAGAGGGAAGCCACACTGCGCAGGTGAGAAAGTGACTGTATCTGAGCTATCAAGTCGGGATCCATCACATTACAGATTCTCCGTTGGATTTTCTTAAGAACCCCTAGATGGATAGCAGGAGCATCAGACCAGATATGGCAGCAATATTTAATGCACGGTGGATGTTAGATTTGTATATGTGCAGGAATGAATCAGACTGGAAAAACTTCCTGGCCCTGCACAGAGAACCAACCTTAGCAGCAGATTTAGCTATGGCTTCTAAAGAATCAACTTCATCCTTTGTTTCAGGAACTGTTTCCTGAGGGAAATGCCATCTTTCGGGATGATAATGTACCCATTCATACGGCAAAATTGTAGCTGAATGTCACAAAGAACATTCTTGTGAAGTTTAACACCTTTTCTTGCTACCACAATCCTCAGTTCTCAACATCATTGTCCATTTATGGTTCATTTGAGAAAAACAAGTTAGGGGTTGGTATTCTCTGATAACATCATTGAACGAATTGAGGAATGTTTTAGCTAAAGTATGGATAAACATTCCTCTGGAAACAATTTAAACTTTGTAGGGGTTGATCTCACAAAGAATTCAAGATGTAATTACTGCCAAAGATGGTCCTACTCTATACTGAATTAAATTTGCTTGAAATTTCGAGGTATTTACATTATTTTCCCTTGTATCTTTCAAGAGGATAACTAAGTATAAACGCATATAACTGAAAACTAAAAATATGAGTATTACAGCCAAGACAATTAAAACGCTAACCGGAATAAGCATGCTACGTTAAGAAGATCGGATAAATGATCGAAACGTTGTGTGTGTAACAACCAAGACGAACATGCCTGGTCGTATAACAAAAGTTAAAAGAGAAACATCACAAAAAGTCTGTTGGAATGTATGTCCAAAATGTTGTTACTATATCAACCAACGTGTCGGTCCGGATTCTAAGTTATACAATAAAACCAAAAAAGAATACAAAGAGAAGAATCTCTGAATCGTTGTGAGTATAACAACCAAAATGCAATACGAAATGGGTGAAAGAGAGACACGTGAAAAAAGTTGCAATGTACAACGTGTGAATACATCAACGAAACTTCTGCACCGAATATCAAATCATACATTAAAACAAATAACTGAAGAAACGTTGCAATTATAAAAATATAAACTAGCAAGGCGAACATGACAGTTCTAAGAGCAAAGAGAGACGCGTAAAGAAAGGTTATAATGTCGCACACATTTACAATATTTACATTAATCGGACTATTGTCCTCGTCTTTGTTAATCATTTGTACGACCTTTTGGCCGTTGTACGCTCCGGCTTTCTTCAGGAATTTCGAACCGCGCCCTTTAGTAAAATCACTAGAGTAAATGAACTCCATTCCCTGCGTTCAATACCAGGCTACAGCAGTGGTGAAGAAGTAATTTAGAGGGTTAGAGGGAGATAACTCATGACTACCAGAAGAGCCTCTACGCAAGGAATGGAGATCATATACCCCAGCGATTGTATAAAAGGGTTCGGTTCGAATTTCCTAGCACCTGAAGAATGCCGGAGCGTAAAACGACCGAAACCTCGTACAAATTGCAACAAAGATCAAGAGAATAGTCAGAATAATGTAAATACTGTAAATACTACCTCATCTCAGAAATATAGACAAATATTGTCACATGCATAGTGAGTATACCAGACAACGAGCTGTGTAACAAAAAACAAATCATACAAAAAAAAAACACTCGAAGGTTCGAAATATTGTGAATGTAAAACCAAGACGAACATGCAGGTCCAAAGAGGAAATCATGTAATAAAAAGATATTTAAAGAAATTCGGAGAGTTCAACTTCCAAAAGTATAAAAAATAACTTACTAGACCGAAGAGCAAATCATAAAAAATATACTTCTGAGAAAGTTGGAGTATGCAACGTCCGAAACGTTGCATTAAAACCCAGACGTGCATGCTGATTCGAACAGCAAAGAATATAATAATACCACATTTAAACATATCCCAAAAGAAAGATGTACAATTAGAAAATTTAGTGATATTATGTATTTATTTCAGAAGTGTTTTATTTACTGAAACTTGCTTCAATGATTATACCTATGGTTATGTTTGTTTAAAATAATTTGAAGAAAATATAAGTTTTCTGCGTTCATGATCTGTGTTGTTCAATAAATCCGTGTAATTATAAAATTTACTCATGGTACATTTATAGGTTTATCCATTGAAGCTATAAAAACAATGATTTGTTCGTCTGAATCTACCTTACACATTCATAGATCTACTATTCGTCCGTGCACTAAATACTGTTGTCATGGCTGGCCGGGTGTTCCTGCTACTCGAGTTCTCGGCAAAATTCAAAGAACGATCTGCAATGTATTCGGTCCTGACTTGGCATCTCGACTTCAGTCACTTTCTCACCTACGTCATGTGTCTTCCCTCTGTCTTTTCCACAAATATTTTCATGACAACTGCTCTGACGGACTTTTTCCCACCAAAAACAACGTGAATGTATGAGTCTTACTAGATTTATTTTCAGGTCTCACCTTTTGACCGTTAAAACGGCTAAATGTACCAACCCCATCTACACCAACACTTCATATATATATATATATATATATATATATATATATATATATATATATATATATAGGATAAAGGGTTGTTCCAACGAGAGAAATTTGTGTAGAATAAAAAGTGTGAGACGTGAACGTTTTCTTTAAAGTGTTTCGAGTCTAAAATTGATTCTCTTCAGGCGAATAAATTTGTGGCTTTACGTTTATATATATATATATATATATATAAATACAGGTTTCATTGAATAATATAGACAAGTTCTGTCTATTTATTTTGTGTAAGATCTGTTCGTATGATCTGATTAGCTTGATAGTGTTGTCATGGAAAGACGACAAAAAATCGCAATAATTGTTGATATTTTTATCAGGTCTGAGCTTTCGGCTTACATACGCCATTATCGAAGATCGAAGGATGAACATTTAATATTCAGTGAACATAGAATATTTAAATTATTATTAACAGAGTGGAGTTATACAGAGAATATTTGACAGGTCCATTTTTTGTGTCGCACATGGCTGTAGGCCGAGAAGGAATGGTGGTAGTGGGTTTTTTGGTCAATTGAGTGTATAGTGACATGAGGGATTGGTCTGGGAACTGCTGCTACTATAGTGTAGGTGGTAAGTATAATAACTATGACCTCTCCCGTCGATTATAGGCATTGAAGTATGTTAGTAGAGGTGTCGAAATTTATTTTATTTAGGCTAGGTTTAAATTGTTTGATGTAGATAGCTTCTAGAATTTTAAGTTTTCGTTTATTATTTTCTTGTCTAAGTATATGCGTATTTTCAACAAGTGTTTTCCTAAGAAGTGTGTTGATAGCCATGGTGTTTTAAATGTCGGAATATGTTAGAATTTTCATTTAAGTGCAATGTAAGTCTCAGCAAAAGCGAGTTAGTAGTATGTTCAATGTAGGTATTATTTAATTTGTTAGAGATACATTCTCGAAAGGGGCATTTGAATTTATACACTACATTGTTTTTTGCAAATCGCTAACGGTGGGGGAGGAGTCGTTGCGGACGATTGAGTTGGATGTTGTGGATTTAGCGTAATATATGATAAATTTAATTCTTTTGTTGGGGTCTGTCGGAGAGATATTAGTGTTTATGAGTTTTTTTAGGATATTTTCATCTAGTTGGTAGTTGGTATGCATTTGGATACGATATAAGAGAGGGATATGTTTGGGGTTGGTTGGGCTATTACCATGTGTTGTTTTTTTCGTGTTCAGGTTTGTAAGGAAATGTATTTGTTCATCAACTATGTAGTTAGGAAAATTATTGTTGATGAGTGTCTGTTTTATGTTTTTTACTTCACTGTGGAAGATGTGTTTTGTAGACGAGTTGGTTTTTGCAAGATGTAGTAGATTTTTATGATTGCTAATTTGTAATAGTGGGGGCATTCGCTAATATAATTAAGTTTGGAGGGATTTTTGTTGTATATATATATATATATATATATATATATATATATAATACCTAGTGAGGCAAACAGACCTACCAAGGTTTCATATAAACGGATCGTCAGGGAAAGCCAGCTTTTCCTGACGATCTATTTAGATGAAACCTAGGGAGGTCCGTCTGGCTCATTAGGTATTTTTTTTATTTATTTCGCTCTCCCTAAATATTGAGCGCGTTTTATTAGTTGATTACTCGTATCGGGGTTTTTTCTTTGGGCTGCGTGCTGACTCGGTCCGAACCCTTTTGACTGATGTTCATGTACTTAGCTTTTTCGTTTTTTCCCTTTTTCTTAGATTCGTGGATGTTTTTTCGACACGAGTATAGTTATAATCTCATTTTACATATATATATATATATATATATATATCCTTGGTAATTGGTAAGGTTAATTCCACGGAGGATCTTACTCTGATGAGAACTCTATGTAAGAAATTAACAGAGTATTGTAAGAAAATAAGTCGGAAAATTTTATAAAACCTTCGGTGATAATTAATGCATCAGATCTATTTTTTTACAAAAATGCATGGTTTTAAATGGTTCAAACCGAAGGAATAATGTCTGGGAGGAACAATGAAAGCATTTTGTTGTTGAAAGAGGGAGTAAAGTTTATACTGTTAAAATCTGACGTTGATGTCATGGTTACAATAGTGAGTTTACGAATATATATAAGAGAGAGAGAGAAACAGTAGGAGAGGGAGAGAAAGCGAGGGAGAGTGGGAGGGAGAGAGAGGTAAATTATTGCTGTTTTGGAGTAATCATATATATATGTGTGTATAGAGAGAAAGAAAGAGAGATTATGGTTTACAGGAAAAGTTTGGCTGCTTTTGAAGGAATTACTAATGAAATGGATGTGCGTTCTGGTGCATTGAACATCGGCTCGGAACGAGAAATCGGAGAGCAGAGTTCGAATTCCAGTTGAATTCCTTGCATTCACTTACGCGCAAATACCTTTAGGAAAGGTATTTATCGGTCTCTTCCCTCTCGTTATGGGTTAATAACAGGACAAATTGGGTTCTATAACTTTCGTTGGCAGCCAATCCACTGCAGAAAATAATGGCAACCATCTGTAGGGTAATCGTTCACCCAGTCAGTTATGTCTCGTTCGAGACATGATCGCCCAAGCGTGTATCACGTATGGCACTTAACTGGCTGACTAATGAAATAATTTAGACATCTCATATGCACAAACATGATATAAATCGATTTATTCAAAGTGAGGTATAAAACGTTGCACTAAAAACAAATGATGAAAGAAAGGCAGATTAATGTGAAATTTAGTGAATAACTTGGCTTATATGATAATCGTGCTAACCATTCCACTATGATTTGCTGAGAAACTTACCGCGACTTCCAGTGAAATACAACAAAAACTGAGATACAATTTCGAACAGAATGCACCATGTGACTTTTATAGAGAAGACAAAAAGCATCGAGATGGCAAAATGGGCGTTACAGAACGGATCACGGGGATAAAAGATTGACGAAAGATGCGATTATGGAAAAAACTACCGCGCTAAAGGGGACAAAATACGACAAGTAATGTTATGACCTGTCAACATCTTGACATTAAAACAAGGAAAGAGGCGGGAACATTTCCAACACAAGGCAATGAAATTTTCGAATCATGCTGCAAGTGCGTTACAACAAACACCCTTACATACGCACAAGCACACAATCACACACACACAAACACACGCAGAAATACTCACAAGCACGTAAATATGTTTTCGATATACATTTACTCCCATCTCAATAGGAAATCCGTCAAAGCTAACAAAGTAAAGCTGGCTGTCGTTCTCGAAAAGTAACTTCAAACAGTGGTTAATTGCGGCAGAAAATGGCTTGTAAATTTTAATCCCTCCCAAACAAAACTGTTTTCGTTTAAGTAGCATAAGGAAACTTTCCTGCCCGTCATCACCATGGCTGATGCTAGTCTCTTGAAAAGCAAACCATTGCTTGACCTCAATTTTCAACTTGAAGTGGAACGTCTCCATCGAATAAATTGCTGCATCTATTGCAAGGAGAGTTAAATCACTGATTTATTGAATAACATAGATCATGAACGCAGAAAACTTATCACATGCCAGAAAGATATTTTTCTCGTCAGAGTCTCATTTACAAATCTATCCTTTATCCGTGCATTGACTACTGTTGCCATATCTGATCGGGTGCCACTGCTTTTCAGCTCGAAGTTCACGACAAAACCCAAAGAACGATCTGCTGTGTAATTGATTCTGACAAGGCATCTCGACTTCAGCCACTGTCTCGCCGATGTTATGTAGCTTCCCTCTTTCTTTTCTACAAACCTTTAAATGGCAACGGCTCTGACTTATTTTTTTTTTCCCTGGTGCTTTGACCGCATTAATTTAAGCACAATATTAGACATCCAGGTCCCACTATTTTACCGTTGAAATAGTTCAATGTAAAAGTCACGTCGAACTCCAAAAGTATGTTTTTCGCAGTTCCTGCCTGTGGAATATTTTTTCCGTTTACTTGCTTTCTTGATAACTACAATCTCCAAAAATATCAATGCACTAATCGCCATCTTATATCTTTTTGAATTCCGTTTTCCTCAGTATTTTAACTCACTTTCTCTGTAAAACCCCGCATACTAGTAGAATTCCTGTCTTGTTTGGTGTGAAATGGTTAAGAAAAAGAAAACCATTTTTATTTTTTAAAAGCCTCATCATGTGTTCGATTGTTGTTTATAATCTCAATGTTATAGGTAAGGTTACATGTCTGTTGACATCTCTCTCTCTCTCTCTCTCTCTCACACACACACACACACACACACACTTTCGCTCTGTGCGTGTGAGTATGTATGTATATATATATATATATGTGTGTGTGTGTGTGTGTGTATGTGTGTGTGTGTGTGTGTGTGTGTGTGTGTGTGTGTGTGTGTGTGTGTGTGTGTAAAAAATAACCTGGACTGTTTCGGTGATTCATTATTATGACTGTGTCTAAAAGTATTTCATCACGTCTTCATTACGTTGAAATTGTCTTGATTTGGTAAAAAATTTCAACAAAATTATTTATACAAAAATGGCAATCAATGTGATATGTCCTGGAAATATATATATATATATATATATATATATATATATATGTTTGTAAGAACAAAACGTAAAGACTGTGCATATACATACATACATACATACATACATACATATATTTCCATGCATACATATAATCATGCCTACAGATGGGTTTTTTTGCCTTATATATTACACAAACGTACACATTGCGATATACGAACTTTCACAAAATTTGTCATAGTGTAATTTTTTTTCTCTCTCAAAGACAAAAGGAAAGACAAGCCGAATATTATACGCGAGTTTACATAGTTCCTGTGCATTTCCCTCGACTACAAGTGACAAGTCCACCAGAATGAACCAGGGCAAATGATTTGTAATAAGTTTGACAATGGACAAACTTGACTGCCAATAACACACATTTTCACTGTGCTCTTCAGAAAGATTTGTCACTGCACAATGGTACCTGTCATTCGCTTCTTCAAAACAGGAAATTCGCGACAGCCTACCGGTAATCTTGGATGATAAATAAATTCTTAGTGAGATGATGTACGCCTAGACATTATAGATATTTACACTGAATTGGTGAATTTTCTGTCTTTTGGAAACAAGAACAATTCTTATAGATGAAATCAATGATTATTTGAAATATTTAAGCTTCTTTGTTTCTTCTCTACATTTTATTATATATTACTTATATTTACTGATTGTATTAGCTTAAGAAATTTGAACAGTTATGTAATATTAGTCCTCCTATATAACGCAGTGTATTTTGAACCCTCCCCGTACAAATGAAGAAGCAACTCGTGGAGATAGAAATGTGGCTCTACAAAAGAATGCTGAGAATATTAAAGACTGAACAGTGACGAAGTTTTAGACAAAATGTTTAAAAAAGAATTCATATTATCTAAAAGAAACAGTTTGAATTTCTAGGTCTTATAGGAAAGAAGAATCGGAAAATTTTAATTAGAAGATATATTGAATGTAAAATAATATAAAAAATCGTCGAATAACCTACCTAAAGAACTTTTATGGATGGTTGGCAGAACAGGGTTGTAGAGAGATGACAATTTTTTTTCTGAAAGCTTCATATGTCACGAAATTGTGAGGAGCAATGATCACCATCTTCCAGAAATCACAGCACACAGAGAAGAAATAGAAAAAAGTTATCTGAAATCGATGAGGAATAGGAACGATGACTTTTTATATTAATTATATAACCCAAATATGAGTAAAATAGAAAGACAGACTGGGCCATAAAGCCATGGTTGGTAACCATTCTAGGAGAGGAAAAATCTGCACTCTAACCACCGCCTTATAGGTCTATCTCTAACTTCTGAGAGGAGAGACGTGGTAACATTAGCATCTACGGCACAACAAGAAGCAGCAATCATTGCATTATTGTTTTGAATGTCACCATTGGCCCCAGTTGTGAGATGGAGGGGATTGGTCACGATAGTGACGCAAGGATACGCGAGAAATAAATTATTATTATTATTATTATTATTATTATTATTATTATTATTGGGAAGAGGAATAACCAATTAGCAGCGAGAAAAATGTTGCAGCTGAGCTGATTTAGAATCTTAGATTATGCAGTCAGTGTGCCTTTCACACTAATGATCTCGAAAAAAGCAAGACTATATTTTTGCGACTTTCTTTTCTTCATTGGTTGGTTAAATGGTAAAGCTAACCGAAATTTTTAGCTTTGATTTAAAATTAGTTACGCTGAATAACAAATCTAAATATATAGACCTGTGTAGTAACCACGAAAAATATACTCACCAACTTAGACAAGAAGGAACCTGGTAATGCGGTGTAGATAAGTCTTTTTAAAAAGGAAGCAGTAAAGAGCTACTTTCGGTTATTTTCTGATGGGACCTGGCAGAGAGAGAGAGAGAGAGAGAGAGAGAGAGAGAGAGAGGAGAGGAGAGAAGGTAAAACATAAAATAAAAACTTTGTATTTTTATGCGATCCATACAAAAAGATCTAAACCTATTTATAAATGGAAATTTATCTGTGTGTGTGTGCGTCTGTGTGTGTGTGTGTGTGTGTGTGTGTGTGTGTATCCGTTACCTATAAACACCGAAACGGCTGAACCGAGTTTCTTGAAAATTTACATAGTTGTACTATAAGCGTCTGCGAGTGTTCTTAGCTAGTTTTTGTGTCGAGGTACCCCCGATAAATATCGAAAATCGATAATCGTGGAGTGGTCCGATTTTAATCAAATTTGATACACTCATAGACGAAGACATAAGAAACGATATTCAGAAGTTTCAAGGTTGCAGTTCTTACAGTAGTACAAAAAATTTGATATCGATACCAGGAAATCAAAATCTAACTCATATCTATTCATTTTTCTTTCAGTCTACGGTTTCGCTTTAACTGAAAACAACTATTGCTTTTTAGTCTTTCGTGCCAACCTCCAAAGAGTCTGAGCTCCAGGACCATGGATTAGTTTTAAAGCTTTCATGACACCCGAGCAACGCCGGGCTATACTGCTAGTCAATTTATAGACCGACGAAGCTTGGTCTTAGCTAAGTAGTCCATTGGTAAAAAATAATGTAAACTTTAGACATAATTTTTGTGGATTATCATTCATCAGACATACCTCAAGATACATTTATCATAAAAGGAAAAGGGATTTTAGAAGTGTGTTCTACTTCATATTATCGGTTATCGATTATCAGTTATCTCTTTTAGAAGTAAATTTCACTTCATTCAATTGATTCTGCATAACATTTTACAGAGTGATACGAGTTAACTCTTCAGTTTATGAAAACATACTTATGTTAAAAGAAAGCATTTATTTTCATTATAGAACGAATAAATATGTACATTTTTAATTAAAGAATAACAATTTATATAAATTAATAACTTATGTACTTGTTTATTATTTATTTTACAGGAATAATTATCTACAAGGATGAGTGCACGTTAATTAAAAAAAACAATCAACACCAAGAAAAACAAATAAATATGAAAATGAACTTTAAAAAGATTTGAGAAAATTATGAAATTAGAAACATATGCAGGTATCAATGATGTAAGTACATTTTCATATCTGGTATCAGTAAATAAATCTATTTCAGTAACTCTGAAAAAAAATCAAGGATCAATATTACATGACATCGATAGTCGAAGCAAGACCTGCCTCTTATAAATCGATAGAAAAACAGTATTCTTCGATTCTGACAAATGTCGTGCCTTGAAGAATGTTTTATGTACAACATATATTGAAAAAGTATCGGGACTGTTGCTATATAAATGGAGCTTATGTGCACTGAGTAAAGCCGTTCGCAAACATTCATCTTGAACTCTTTCACACATACACACTAAATTATAAAGTTATAGCTCACATTCCTTGCTTGTAGCAGTCATTGGAAGCAAAGCATGTGGAGTGTTGTCTACTGACCACACCACAAAGGTTCCGTCAGTGACCACGGCTTTTGCAGCAGTTTTTGTTCAAGCACACAATTATCCAGATCTTAAAACAAAATATCACTCACTGCTATGTTTTTTTCTATTCTAAAATCAAAACCGTCTACTTCTACATCGTGTTGAATAAGCCGGTTCTAGTCCGATCACCGAAGTTAAGCAACATCGAGCCTGGTCAATACTTAAATGGGTGACCATTTCGGAATACCAGATGCTGGAAACGTAAGGACCAAGAATGGTCCACCGGTCCTCCAGGCCTGGGTGTTGGGTGCAGCGCTAACAACTCTGCCCCGTAAAAAGCAGTTTGTTACAGCAACAAAAAGTTGCTGTCCTATGCACCATTGGGTGTCATGGATAAATGATGATGATGAAAATCAAAACCCAGTTGAAAGGAACAACATTTGAAGAGGATGAAGAAATGCAAGAGGATGCAACGAGGGAACTGTTCACTATCCCCACTCCCACCAAAAAAAAGGGATTTCCATGAATACTTTCCTCAATGGAAACGACGATGGATAATGTTAGTCATTTTAGGTGGGAATTACTTCGAAGTAAATTAAATGCGGAATTGGTATGTGTTGTAGTTTTCTTTTTACAGCACCAGTCCCGATAATTTTTCTTCATACTTATTTAATTATGTGGAGGACCTTCAAAGAGCAACTCATAGGTAACATCGGAATCAGAAAGAAAGAAATAAGAAATAAGAGCTGCGGATAATATAAATTCTTTGAAAGAAGCCGACAGAAGTATTCGTTTGGAGACGATCAAACTGGTGATTTTCTAAGCACATCTTAGATGTGGCGCAAGGCCGAAAGCATGGGTCACCAAATGAAGACTGAATTCACTACTCTATTGTAATGATTATAGTAAGACATGCTTGCTAATAATTATACCATGTAGTGTTGTCCAAATTGATTGTCTAACCCTTGCTCAGATGTAGCAAAAGGCCGAAATCATGGAGCACCCAGTGAGAATCGAAAACACTACGCAGTCGTAAATATTCCAGCGGGACAAGTTTGCTAACCATTAGACAATATCGAGATCCCCAAAGCTGATCAAATTGAATTAGTCATGAAAGAAATAAAAAAGCCATACGTTAGATGTATTAATTTCTTGTCAAGTGTGAATGCCCACAAAAGAATTAGGAGCAAAATTTTATAATTATACACTGAAGAGCATAGGGCTAGAACTAGTGTCATCAGCTGACAGTTGTATTCAAGTTATATGTGGAGTCTATAATAGTAGAACTTTGATGTCCAACGATTATTATTGATTTAATTTGTAACAAAATATAATGGCGTTGGCATTACTACCTACATGGAATAAAGTGGTGTCTTGGTGATTTTACCCAAACTGAAGCAGTCTTTCCTAACACACACCGAATTCTACAAAGTATGATCTTCAATGCGGCCACAGAGTTGACCAAGAAGAAATAGAATAACTGAAGAATAAATGAAAACTTTCGTAATCAAGTGAATCTCGGTCGGAAGTTAGAGAATTCCGCGTAAGGGCTGATAAAAACAGTTATAATTAGATTTGAAAGTAACTCCGCATCCGTATAACCCTGAAGTTGCATGAGTGCCTTGATTGATGATTGGTCTTCTTGTAAGACAACAGAACCCGACATTAGAGCTCCTAAGTAATTGAATCTAAATCTGAAACACTTTGATGTTTTTTGTTTTTTTTTTTTTGCTAGCACTACTGTCTATAAAGTAGGATTTTAATGCGGCCACACACTTGACCAAATAACAGAATAGTAGAAGAACAAATAAAATAATCGGAAATATGTAGCACTTTTCCGGAAGTTAGAAAATTCCGTTCTGAGGCTTACATAAGCAGACACAGTTAGAATTGAAAGTAGTTGCGCAATCGGCCATTGGACGACAGAGGCTTTCCAGCGAGCGAGAAACCCGATGCTTCACGTAAATGAGTTGCTAGCCGCGAGTAGCAATGTGTTGAACGGTGGTATGAGAGATTTAGATTTTACAATGGTTGAAGAGAAAAGCTGATTTGTTAGTCTGTCAGAACAATAGTAATAGATATTATTTCATGTGCCACTAAACGTAGAAGCAAATCACAAATTAAACAAGCTAATATAATGGAAATACGATTCGCGCTTTGATTTCTCACTATGGCGTTAATTTAATCTTTCGATACCCTTATGAACATATAACGGTCTTTTCTCAGTCTTTTGTACACAGAGACAAGAATGAAATTAAAGACGCAACGTGGGATTATTTTTCAGGTCGGTAAGAACTTGAGCGGCACCGGTTGAAAGTTTACACTCCGTTTCATGTAGTCACATTTCGTCACACATAGAGCGCAACCAAACACATTTCTATAAAGTGCCTATTGGTTTTAAAGAAACCAACTATACAACATAGATAATTTTTGTTAATTGTTGTTGTTGTTGTTGTTGGGATGTACTTTGTGATTTAGTGGATATCGACTCGGAACGACAAATCAGGGAGCCGCGTTCGAATTCCAGTTAAATTCCTTGCATTCACTTACGCGCAAATACCCTTAAGAAAGGTATTAATCCCTCTAGTTATGGGTTAAATAATAGGACAGATTGGGTTCTATAGCATTGGCTGGCAACCATTCTACAACAGAAACAATGGCAACCTACTGCGGGATAATCTTCTGCTTAGACAATCAATCATATCTCGAAAGAGACATGATCGCCCAAAGCGTGTATCACGTAGGACACTTAACTGATTGACTGTTGATGATGTTTTCCTCTAAAATTTGTTTTTACAGGATGTATAAATTTGCTTCAACAGTTAACAGCGATTTACTGATATTAGAGAGACGTTTCCCTGCAAGTAGGACCCTAATCGATGTAATTAATATTTCTTCTTCTTCTTCTTCTTCTTCTTCTTCTTCTTCTAAATGCCGTGACCCTTCAGAACGTAAACGATCATGGTCCTTTACATCTCCCTATCCCTTGTCGCCCTTAATACCTCTTCTCCTGTTATCCCACCTAATCCCCCTCCACTATCCATCTTCTCTTGTCCATCATATATGTCATGCGTTTCTTTACCCTGTCTCCCTTATCTCTCTATCCGTTCAGTGAGCATCAGATTCTCCAAGCCTTCTTTCCTCAAAAACATCACCTGTCCTTTCCTGTTATTAAGTATCACTATCCTTCTCGGATTCATCCTCTCCAAAACCTCATCGTTGTTATATGCCCCATCCATAGTATCCTCAGCATCCTTCTCTAGTGCCACATTTTGGTTGCCTCAAGTCTTTCTTTGATGAAATTGTCAAGCATTCGATTCCATATTGAAGGACAGAAAATACATAACAATCTAGTACACTCTTCTTTGTTTCCAGCAAATCTTTCTTGTTTCCTAATACTCTAATCAGTTTCTAGAATGCATCCTTGGCCATGCCAATTCGCCTTCGGATCTCCGTATCACACTATCCACCCTTTGATAGAACACTTCTCAGACTTATTTTAAAATATTCAGTCAGTTAATTGCCATAGGTGATACACGCTTGGGCGAACATGTCACTTTCGATCCATGACTGACGAGGCAAAAAATTTTCCCGCAGTAGATTGCCATTTATTTATGCAGTAGACAGGTTGAAACAAATCTGTACTGGTATTCAATCCATAGCGGAAGAGAGAAGAGATGGATTCATACCTTATCCAAGGGTATTTGCGCGTAAGGGAAAATAATGAATTCAAATGGAATTCGAAATCGGTTCTCAGTTCCAAGCCGATATTCATGACACCACAACGTATATCCTTAAAAACAATACGCATCTGAAAAAACGATATCAACCAAAGTAAGATCATTATCGTTAGAATTTTTTCCCATTTTTAAAGAAATAAATCGATTTGGTTCAAAATCTTTCGTGAGAAAATGTATTTATTTTTCAGGTTTTAATTATTTTAATAATTGGAAACGGGTACTAAAAATTAGAAAATATTTTCTCTTGGGCATTTTTGTTAGTGCTCTTCGAAATTGTAGCTGGAAGATTAACATCAGGTAAAATAATGCAAAAACGGTGTTAATTTGATTGGATTTCGTGATGCATGGCTAAAAATTCTGTTTCATAAAAATCATTGTTGATGGAAGTATCAGTATCAAGTTAAATCAATCATTCATAACAAGAATTTCAACAAGATTTTAACCACATTCCTAGCATAACGAAGAAAGAACAGTAACTTTTATTTAGACGAACAAAATTGATTATCTAAATATTAAAGATGTGCAAAGTTTGATCAATTTGAACAAAGATTTTGATTCAGAAGTTCGACCAGTTTTGAACAACTTACGACTATCACCTGGCAGATTTGTTATAGTCAGTTACGTGCCATACGTGACACACGTTTAGGCGATCATGACTGACTGGGCAGATGATTATCCCTCAGTAGGTAGCTATTACTTTCTGCGGTAGACTGGTTGCCAGCCAAGACTATAGAATCCAATCTGTCATGTTATTTAACCCATAACTGGAGGGAAGAAACAGTTTAATACTTTTCCCAAGAGTATTTGCGCGTAAGTGAATGCAAGGAATTAAACTGGAATTCGAACTCGGCTCACCGATTTCTCGTTCCGAGCGGATATCCACTGAACCACAATGCACATTCTTTGTTATAGTATATATGTATATGCTTATATTTCTGAGAACATTGTAACTATTTACATTATTTCCATTGCTCGAACTGTTGTTCTTATTTTTATTATCATATTCACAACGCTTCGGTCGTTGTACTCTCCGGCCTTATTCAGGAGATTTCCCTTGAAATTTCGAAAATAACTCATTTGTTCGTTCACTGTGGTATATTGTTCCAGTTCCTCGTGTTATGCCTTTATTGGATATCACAGTTTCAGTGTTCTCTCTTTTATTAATACAACTCTCCAAGTTTTTGTTCCCCTCGGCTTTGGCCAGTTATTGAACTCGATTCTGTTTGGGTCAAGTCACTGGAATACTTTAACAAATGCTTTTATCCAAGAATACATGGTCTACTATATGAGAATCGATTTATAATGACGATGCCTCATTCGTAACAGACATTGGCTTAAACATTTTAATCATAGCACGTTAGCTGTCGACATTGATTTGACTTAGCTAAAGCTCAGTGACAATATATGCAAAAGTATCAACGGATGAACGTTTATCGCATTATTATTTAAAAAAGATTTAAACTGACATTAATAGAAATGGAATTCTATCAATTTTGTTAAAGCGTACTAACATTCTCTCTCTTTATATAAATGAAATTACGTCTGAAATGTAAAAACACCTTATTTATGTATATCTATACATATAAAAATGAATATATCTGGTGTGTGTGTGTGTGTGTGTGTGTGTGTGTGCGCGCGTTTCCATTCTAACGAAACTTATTCCTCCAAAACCCTCAGTCCGATTTCTGCCCAAATCGAATAACTTGTAAATCAATGTCTGAATCTTTAGCACATACAAAAAATTTTCGAATCAATGTTAGGGATTCGTAAAAAATAAACGACAAACATAGTTTCGGATGGTCATTTGTGTACTTTTATGCATTTCTCCAAGACGCTTTACTCAATCTTAACCAAAATCGAGTCACTGGTAGTGCCAGGTCTGGTACCTTAATATGCGAACAAAAATTTCAATCGACAGAGAGTGTGTGGCAAAATTTGTTGCAAAATTTTGCTTTTTGCGATCGTTTTTTTTTTTTTCCAAAACGCTTAATCATATTCTAATAAAAGCCGGGTTTATTTTTTAATTCTATCTATTATATGCTATAATAGTATATAATTTTACGTTTTCTTCAAGGTGCCAACCATTTCTACGTTACAGGGACAATGCCTCCTCTTCTTCTATGATACAACGTCATCGCATCATACTACAAGCTCTCGTAACGCCACCAAATTGTATAGACATCATTTCAGTTTATTGGGAAAATTGACTAAGTATGCTTCCTATTTTGTAAATACAACAAAAACCTATATTACTTCGCTTTTTTTTTTTAACTTACGCGACACGGCAACCTCATGGTGGAGCTTTTTAAATAAGTACTTTATCTTACCATTTCAACCTAACTACTAAAAAGAAAAAACAGAGCAACGCCGTGCTATATAGCTAGTATGTTTATAAAGTGTGTACAACTTATATTTATGATTACAAAAGTAACTTTCTGATGGATTTTTATGTAGACAGCTTTTATTTCGTGCCTTGCTAAAAGCATCAGATTTTGAGATTGGCGTTTTAATTGTGCCGATTGTGAATATTGTATATGTTAAATGGTCGAATGAAGAAAGCCTTCGAGTGTTGACTATTTCTTTTCATGCAGACAAGTGCAAGTTAACTGTATTTTTACATTCAAGTGTATAGATTAGGATTAGTCAAAAACACACACACACGCACATAGTCTCTCTCAGACACATAAACTCGCACAAAAGCTCTTTCTTTATTTCATTCTCTCACACACACGCTCTCTCTCTCTCTCTCTCTCTCTCTCTCTTACTTACACACACACACACACACACACACACACACACACACACATATATATATATATATATATATATATATATATACAAATTTTGGGTACGGATTCCTAACACCAAAAGAATGGAAAATGTCCTCATGTCTAAAAGACTATCATTCTACATCAACGCAGCAACTCATAAAAAAGTCTTCAAAATTATTTCATATGACAGGTTGTTGCAGCGTCTCTGTTTTATTAATGTCTGTTACATAACCTAATTGTTTTAACTGGCCCCAGAGATCAAAATGAAAAGGATTGAGGCCGGGGTAATGTGAAACCGGTCATCTGCAAGCTATCCATCTTTCAGTGCGTCGCGAACAATTTGACTAAAGTGTACTGAATCCCAATCATGCATAAACCGCGTGCTTCTGCATATTAGCTGGGTACGTCCTCTAGCAGCTCTGGAAATGTGTTCGAAAATAAGTTTATGTAGAGAGATCATGTAAGACGTGCTGGAAGAACATATGGACCTACCAGACAGTCACCGACAATTCCAAACCATATAGTAATTGTGAACTGATGCAGGTGTCACTCATGGGATTCGGATACACGCAGTAATGTTGACTCTGTAAATTTGTTACTTCATGTCTTCAAAATGTTGCCTCATCCGAAAACAACACTGAAGAAACAAACAAAGCACAACCGCTCCTCTTTCGGAGATATGTTCTGCTCCGAAACATGAACATTTCTGTGTAGTGATGCTATGCTTTTATAAAATATTGTAACAATTATTACAATATAAAACTCTAATCTGTATCGAGCCCTCTTTATAAAAGTAAATGCTTAAACAGTGGGTTTAAATGTACGTGTTTTTTCACTTTCTTACAAATATATATATATATATATATATATATATATATATATATATATATATATATGAGTGAGTACCCTAACGTCAGGACCCGTAAGTAGATACGAAAAAGTGTAAGGCGGTAAATATATGTAGGCCTAAACAAAGTCACATTTATAAGAATATGTGGGAATGTACACAAATGTATATATGGATATAAGTTAGTATAAATGGATGGCTTGGTTTTATGGGGTCACACAAACACCAGTATTCAAAGAAATAGAAATTCCTTTACAGGTCAAACTCTTCACGACGGCCTGGGCAATCCCAGATAGATCTGACGCCAATGCCTAAGTCCTGACTCACTTTTCCTCATTTTCTTATTTTTATTTTTATTTTATTTTTATTTCTATTTTATCCTTCTATTTTTATCCTTTTCTTCAGTTAAAGAAAATGCTTATGCCGGCAAAATGTTTTGTACCAAATAGAAGGATTACTGTAAAGTCTGATAAAATGAGATAATTAAGCTCATAGAAATGAATTATAATTTATAACCAATTGAAATGACGTGTTGAGTCTTCCTTTATAAATATCATATTGCTCTGGATAACATCCATTGAGCTCTCTATAAAGATATAACACTTAATATTTTATATTAAGTTAATATTGTTGGATTATCCTCACCGTTTACGGACTGAACATCTATACCTATCTATACTGAAGGGACGTTAAAAATTGAAACATGTTAGATAAACGTTATTCTATTTGTTCTTCATGTTGCAGATAACATCTAAGCAAGGAATTTCTTTCTGTTAGGATCACTTCCAGTTACTAAATATTTCATTGATGTATAAAAGCTGAGTGAAATGGTCGCTTTAGAAATATAATAAATGGTGTGTAAACTTTATTTGTTCAACGAAATCGCGTCTAAAAACGGATTGGTCACTTAGATGTCTTTATTTATTTTGTTATTTACTTACTCATATTTAGTCTGTATAGAGAAGCTTGTCTGTTTCTACACAAACTTCACCGTCCAAAATATTCTTTACACATGTATTTAAAAATCATCAATTGATTTAATACACGTGACATGAGTATTAAAACACACAAACATATACACATATATTAATTAACGTCACCGTCCCACATACGCTTAATTAGACAAGTGTTACTACACAAATATACAAATAAACTAATATACACTTTACCATAGAAAATGTTCCACACCCATACATTTAAAAAGTACATATTTAACATGACACATATCTGACCAATATGACTTCATCTCAAATCATAACAAACCAGTATATTGTCTGTATGTTGTTTTATCAGTTTTCTCTTGGTCTCTGAAAAAGCTTTCATAAAAATCAGCCGTGTTATGATTGAGATACATTTCCTATGGGTTCTTTTTTTTCATTCTATCATCTTGCCGTATTCTGAACCGTGCATTCAATTCAAAGATATATATATATATATATATATATATATATATATATATATATATATAACAAAAAGAAAAAACTAAAAATATATATATATATAAAAATATATATATATATATAACAAAAAGAAAAAACTAAAACTCTAAGAGAAAATTGGTAAATAATCCCAAAGGATCCTAATAATATCGTTTAACTATTAAAACTGATCCAACATAGACCTTGAAACAAATCTAATCTACAGAGCATATATTCACTTATTTCATCTGTAAATTCGGATTACATTTGGGAAATACATATTTCAACTTGCCTGTTAGAGACATGCATTGTCAACTTCACTCGACCGTAAGATTATACGGCCGACCGGGGTTGACAATGCTTGTCTCAAACAAGCAATTTGAAATAGCTATCTCCCAATGTAATCCGAATTTACCGATATATGTATAAATGTGTGTGTGTGAAATAAACCATTAAAATATGTCATATTTATCAAAGAAAAATAGGCAATAAAGAGGTGGATATGAATGTAGTCTTTTAACATAGAAGTCAAAATAGATTACATTTAAGAGGATGGTATTAAAATTCATAGATAAGTAAATCAAAATTTTACTTGTTTCGGATGTTTTGGCTCTGCGATATTGAATTGCAGCTGCGATTCTAAGATTACCTAAAAAAGAAAAAAAAATGTTTAAGACAATTCATAGATAAGTAAATAATACATTTTTAAACATATTAATTCTAGTTTAAAGTCAAAACGGTGTTATGTAATGAACCTCAAAACTTGCCGTTTAAGGGAACGTTTAAAATGTTCATTCAATCAGTTAAGTAACATACGTGATACACGCCTGGTTAATCATGACTAGAAAGAGACAATGCTGACTGGGCATAAGATTTTCCGGCAGTAGGTTGCCATTACATTTTGCCATATAATAGTTGCTTACTAAGGCTATAGAACCCAGTCTGCCGTGTTATTTAATTCATGCAGGAAGAAGAGACGGATTAATACATTTCCCAAGGCTGTTTGCGCTTAAATGAATGCAACAAATTCAACTTGATTACCATTGTCTACCATAGGGATACCAATAATTTAAAAAGAGTCAGGGTATAGCCGAGGAACATTTTGTCTACCATAGGGATACCAATAATTTAAAAAGAGTCAGGGTATAGCTGAGGAACATTTTGTCTACCATAGGGATACCAATAATTTCAAAAGAGTCAGGGTATAGCTGAGGAACATTTAGTCTTACATAAGGATACCAATAATTTAAAAAGAGTCAGGGTATAGCTGAGGAACATTTTGTCTACCATAGGGATACCAATAATTTAAAAAGAGTCAGGGTATAGCTGAGGAACATTTTTTCTACCATAGGGATACCAATAATTTAAAAAGAGTCAGGGTATACCTGAGGAACATTTTGTCTACCATAGGGATACCAATAATTTAAAAAGAGTCAGGGTATAGCCGAGGAACATTTTGTCTACCATAGGGATACCAATAATTTAAAAAGAGTCAGGGTATAGCTGAGGAACATTTTGTCTACCATAGGGATACCAATAATTTAAAAAGAGTCAGGGTATTGCTGAGGAACATTTTGTCTACCATAGGGATACCAATAATTTAAAAAGAGTCAGGGTATAGCCGAGGAACATTTGTCTACCATAGGGATACCAATAATTTAAAAAGAGTCAGGGTATAGCCGAGGAACATTTTGTCTACCATAGGGATACCAATAATTTAAAAAGAGTCAGGGTATAGCCTAGGTACATTTTGTCTACCATAGGGATACCAATAATTTAAAAAGAGTCAGGGTATAGCTGAGGAACATTTTGTCTACCATAGGGATACCAATAATTTAAAAAGAGTCAGGGTATAGCTGAGGAACATTTTGTCTACCATAGGGATACCAATAATTTAAAAAGAATCAGGGTATAGCTGAGGAACATTTTGTCTACCATAGGGATACCAATAATTTAAAAAGAGTCAGGGTATAGCTGAGGAACATTTTGTCTACCATAGGGATACCAATAATTTAAAAAGAGTCAGGGTATAGCCTAGGTACATTTTGTCTACCATAGGGATACCAATAATTTAAAAAGAGTCAGGGTATAGCTGAGGAACATTTTGTCTACCATAGGGATACCAATAATTTAAAAAGAGTCAGGGTATAGCCGAGGAACATTTTGTCTACCATAGGGATACCAATAATTTAAAAAGAGTCAGGGTATAGCCGAGGAACATTTTGTCTACCATAGGGATACCAATAATTTCAAAAGAGTCAGGGTATAGCTGAGGAACATTTTGTCTACCATAGGGATACCAATAATTTAAAAAGAGTCAGGGTATAGCTGAGGAACATTTTGTCTACCATAGGGATACCAATAATTTAAAAAGAGTCAGGGTATAGCTGAGGAACATTTTGTCTACCATAGGGATACCAATAATTTAAAAAGAGTCAGGGTATAGCCGAGGAACATTTTGTCTACCATAGGGATACCAATAATTTAAAAAGAGTCAGGGTATAGCTGAGGAACATTTTGTCTACCATAGGGATACCAATAATTTCAAAAGAGTCAGGGTATAGCTGAGGAACATTTAGTCTTCCATAAGGAAACCAATGATTTAAAAAGAGTCAGGGTATAGCTGAGGAACATTTTGTCTACCATAGGGATACCAATAATTTAAAAAGAGTCAGGGTATAGCTGAGGAACATTTTGTCTACCATAGGGATACCAATAATTTAAAAAGAGTCAGGGTATAGCTGAGGAACATTTTGTCTACCATAGGGATACCAATAATTTAAAAAGAGTCAGGGTATTGCTGAGGAACATTTTGTCTACCATAGGGATACCAATAATTTAAAAAGAGTCAGGGTATAGCTGAAGAACATTTTGTCTACCATAGGGATACCAATAATTTAAAAAGAGTCAGGGTATAGCCGAGGAACATTTTGTCTACCATAGGGATACCAATAATTTAAAAAGAGTCAGGGTATAGCTGAGGAACATTTTGTCTACCATAGGGATACCAATAATTTAAAATGAGTCAGGGTATAGCTGAGGAACATTTTGTCTACCATAGGGATACCAATAATTTAAAAAGAGTCAGGGTATAGCCGAGGAACATTTTGTCTACCATAGGGATACCAATAATTTAAAAAGAGTCAGGGTATAGCTGAGGAACATTTTGTCTACCATAGGAATACCAATAATTTCAAAAGAGTCAGGGTATAGCTGAGGAACATTTTGTCTACCATAAGGATACCAATAATTTAAAAAGAGTCAGGGTATAGCTGAGGAACATTTTGTCTACCATAGGGATACCAATAATTTAAAAAGAGTCAGGGTATAGCTGAGGAACATTTTTTCTACCATAGGGATACCAATAATTTAAAAAGAGTCAGGTTATAGCTGAGGAACATTTTGTCTACCATAGGGATACCAATAATTTAAAAAGAGTCAGGGTATAGCCGAGGAACATTTTGTCTACCATAGGGATACCAATAATTTAAAAAGAGTCAGGGTATAGCTGAGGAACATTTTGTCTACCATAGGGATACCAATAATTTAAAAAGAGTCAGGGTATTGCTGAGGAACATTTTGTCTACCATAGGGATACCAATAATTTAAAAAGAGTCAGGGTATAGCCGAGGAACATTTGTCTACCATAGGGATACCAATAATTTAAAAAGAGTCAGGGTATAGCCGAGGAACATTTGTCTACCATAGGGATACCAATAATTTAAAAAGAGTCAGGGTATAGCTGAGGAACATTTTGTCTACCATAGGGATACCAATAATTTAAAAAGAGTCAGGGTATAGCCTAGGTACATTTTGTCTACCATAGGGATACCAATAATTTAAAAAGAGTCAGGGTATAGCTGAGGAACATTTTGTCTACCATAGGGATACCAATAATTTAAAAAGAGTCAGGGTATAGCTGAGGAACATTTTGTCTACCATAGGGATACCAATAATTTAAAAAGAATCAGGGTATAGCTGAGGAACATTTTGTCTACCATAGGCATACCAATAATTTAAAAAGAGTCAGGGTATAGCCGAGGAACATTTTGTCTACCATAGGGATACCAATAATTTAAAAAGAGTCAGGGTATAGCTGAGGAACATTTTGTCTACGATAGGGATACCAATAATTTAAAAAGAGTCAGGGTATAGCCGAGGAACATTTTGTCTACCATAGGGATACCAATATTTTTTTGATAATGATCGAGATGATCAAATATGCACAAAAACAATAACATGAAATTTAGACACTTTTTGAAAAAAATCATTTCACCCCGAGCAATGCAGAAATGCCACTGATGAGCTGGGAGCTACATAACTATAAAAAGATTAATTAGAAGAGAGTGAGGAGTACAAACTAGTTAGAAAGGAGCAATAGAAAGCTGAAAATGCAGGTGCGATGACAGATACATAGGTGGAGAGAAAGTGAAGGCTATACAGGGGAGGGGAGAGAGTTAGAGTCCAGTGGTTGATAGATGAGCATTGACATTGCATTTAAATTTCTGGAGGTTGTAGCCGTCAGGAAAGCAAGAATATGGGAGCTAGTTCCACAGGCGGGAAGTGCGAGAGAAGAAGCTGCAGGTGTAGAATTGTCGTCTGCATTTGACTAACCTAACTGTGAATGGGTGGGACCCAGTTGCCAGTCTGGTTGCACGAGTAAACACCTGTTGAGGAGGCATCAGTGACTTAAGCTCATCCGAGCAGAAGCCATGAAAGTATTTATAGAACAGACAGAGGGAGGCCACATTTCGACGGTGGGGAAGTGTCTGCAGTCTAGCCGCTAGATCAGTACCTATCACATTACAGACTCTCCTTTGGAGCCTGTCGAGAACACTGAGGAGAACGGCAGGGGCCCCTGACCATAAATGGCAGCAGTACTCCATGCACAGACGGATGGTTGACTTGTATATATGCAAGATGGATTCAGGAGGAAAAAAATCGACATAGTGACCCAACCTTCTTAGCAGTAGATTTAGCTATGGAAAATAAATACCGAACTGAATGGGATATAAATTATTTATAATAATAAACATAAAATTAAAAATGAATATATGCTTTGAATATCTAAAATTATTATTATTATTATATATATATATATATATATATATATATATATATATATATATATATATATATATATATGTACGGTGTTCCAAGAAATTAAGTAATTGTAAATTCAGCGTTTCTCTAAATACATATCGTTTCCAAAGTTGAATATAATTTACAGACATATTTTATTGCTTTCTCAATGCGTGTTTACAAACTGACGACTGTTCTGTTAAAGGCACTGCTGACAAAACGAAGCAATGGAATTGCGAACGTCACGAAACAATTCGTTAGGCATTTGTGTACACTCTCGTTCAATGGAAGCTCTCAATTCAACGACTGTTTTGTTTTTTTTTTCCCTTTGATTTTCGTTATCCCTATAAAAAGAGTCTAGTGGTGTGAGAGCTGATGAAGTCGGATGTCATTCTTTGAAAACTTTCATCTAATCCCCCTGTGTAGGAAGATCTCAAGGAAGGATCTAACATCTGAATAGTAATGTGGGTGCCCCATCTTGTTAAGAGTAATACTTTTCATCCTAAAAATCTTCTCTAATGCTTATCAGTGTGTGTATACATTTTTAAGACACCATATATATATATATATATATATATATATATATATATATATATAAACAAGGCTGTACTGCCACTAGTGCGAAGTGGGTTACAATGAGAAGGAAGAGAGAGAAAAGAATGTACAGGAATGTCGTAGGAAGTATAAGAGGAAGATGGAAGTAAAGGAAATACAAGATGGCAATTGACATTGCACTTAAACTTTTGAAGATTGTCAGTCAGCTAAGTTCCATAGACGATACACGCTTGGGTGATCATGTTTCAACGAGACATGACTGAATGGGCAAAAGATTAGGTTGCCATTACTTTCTGCGATAGACTGGTTGCCAGCTAAGGCTATGCAACCCAATCTGTTCTTTTTTTGTAACACATAACTGGAGGGAAGAGACGAATTCATGCCCTTTTCTAAGGATATTTGCGCGTAAGTGAAATGCAAGGAATTCAACTGGAATTCGAACTCGGCTCCCCTATTTCTTCTTTCAAGTCAACTGAACCACAACCCACATTGAAGATTGTAGCAAGCAGTAAATCAATACACGGAAGAGAGTTCCACAAACGGGAAGTTCAAGAAAAGAAACTGCTAGAGTATAATTGGCGTTTATATTTGCCTTTTTTTTTTTAACTGTAAAAGGGTGGAACCTAATTGCCAATCTAATAGCAAGTCTAAATTCATGTGAGTGGAGGATCAAGGAATGAAGTTGGCCAGAGTAGAAGCCGTGAAAATATTTTATGGACGAGGATATATTTTATAATTTGTAGCAGAATTGTTTCGAGTTGCCGAGTTATCGTTTCTGATTTTATTCAGCAGGACATCTCTTCATTTATTATTTATCTCTCAGAGTTTTATTTTAGCAACAGAACTAATAAAATGTTCTAATATATTTAATATTATACTTTTATTAGTTTTATACTTTTCTAATCAGATTCAGTTATTATCATTTAACTAATAACATATAAAGGTGGTACGTTCGATAACGAACTATGCACTTCTTCATCTTGCGTAAAATGTATATGAATGTGTTTTCTCATGGTAGAGGGTTTACTTGTCCCAATGATCCCAAGAGCGTCTGGAGTTCCAACACTTACAGGACCACACATGGCAGTAAGGTCGACGAGGAAGGACAAAATTGAACGTGAATTAAAGCCCGAAATCCCAAACAGCTGAATAGGCAAATATCTACACGATCTCAAGGGCTAAATCAGCGGAAGAGGGTAGCGCCAGTCCGGTTGATGTAACCAAAGCGGACCTTTGCAGACAAAGTATACGACAATCCCATGCAACAAGGTTTACACAATCTTGTCTGTCTCAATTTCGTTTAAGCCGTGACGTGGGTGCTCCTGGCCAATTATGTGGGCTTGTCCACAAAAATCCAATTCACACTTATGGCCTCGACAAACTCTCTTTGATCCACAACCTTCCTCTACACCACCACCAGTAGAAAGAAAAGGTATAGGGAGAAACGATGTCGATCCTATCAGATGCCAAGGGGTGACAACAACAAGTTTCATGAAATTGCACGGTAGCAAAATACAGAGAAAACCATATGAAATTCCACAAATCCTTATAGACAATACAAAATATAATATCATTAAGAATTTTAGAACTTTCTATGAATATTAAATGCGCTCATCATATAAACTATGTATCCAAGCATTAAGAAAATTCATTTTTATTTAGATATTAATATTTTCGAAACAAAAGTGAAACAAAACAATCATTAACTAAAATTTGATGGTAATTCAGAGAGTAACTTGATGTATAAAATAAATTAAGAATTAAAAATTCGAAACGCATTTTATCCATAAAAAATTAACATTATTTACTTCGGTCAGACTGTTGTCCTCATCTTTATTGATATATTCATGACGTCTCGGCTGTTGTACACTCCGACTTTCTTCAGGTGATTGAAATTTTGAACTGATCCCTTTAGAATAATATATGCGGTAATCTTGGATATGTTAGTGGTGTAATATACAATGGCCCGGGATTGATAATCGGAGAGCCGAGTACCTATTCCAATTGGTTCGTTATGTTCACTTATGCACAAACATTGTTGCAAAAGGTATAAATCTACGTATTCTTCCTCAGCTCTGGGTTAATAAGAAATGCATACATCACTAAACCAATATTACCTGCCACATCCAAAAATATTCTTATAATCTAAAAAAAAAGTGTTTTACTTTATATAAACTATAAATACTTGAAAATAAACCAATGAAAAAATAATTTCCAACCAGCTTGCCGACATTCTCAACAAAGCGAAACCATGAAGGAAAAATGACACAGGCTCTATTAAAAGCGTGATTGAAGAATTATCACCGAAATTACGCAAAACCGAGTTTTAAAATCATTTTACAAACTTTTGGGGCAGGTTCCTCACATAATGCACTGACAAAAGTCTATATAAACATATGTTCGTAAACCTTTCCTTTCTGTGATGATTTTAATGAAATTTTAAGGTAGAGTGTTGATATGAAGAATAGTTTACATTTTTTATTCGTTTACCTTTGTGGTTAGTCTACCGTATAAGTGGGTTAACAATGGCAGGATATTGATATCGCGAAGAGTCAGATATGATTTTTTACTCACAGTTGCGCAAAAATGGTAATGGACGCGAGGTTGTACGACTGTATCATATTTTGTTTCCAGACCGAAAGCAGCCGAGTCATCCAACCTTTGCTGCTGTTTATCGTTGCGTGCCTTACACAGGATCCGTGACACCATGATCTATGATAATAATTATTTTTTGGATTGTATCTTGGATTGTAATATGTAGCAGCGTAGACAAACGTAGGATTTATAGATATATGGACCTTTGTTCTTGTTTATTATGAGGAAGCTACTCCCAAATTTTGTAAAAGTATTTTAATACCTCCTGTTTATTCTTTAAATATATTGTATATATAATCATAATGAAAACATTTCTGTTATAATTTCCATAACCCAAAGTAAGTTACCCTGCAATGGACATTTTACAAGTCCTTTAACAACGGAGACTCTTTGGGTCTGGTAGAAAGCTTTGCCGTCTCTTCATTTGGAGAGATTCATCGCATCTTTTGTTATCACCTCGTTACTTTCTCTTATCTGCTAAAATTCCATTAGTGTGTTTGATATAAAGTTTCTCTGATGGATTGACTTTTGTTGAATTCATTTTATAATTTTTTTTCCAAAGAAAAAATGTGAAAATGTTTTAAATTCATTAAGCAGAGACAGGGGAAACTTGAAAGGGAAGAAATCAAAAGAAAATGTAATATTGTATCATTTGAAAGAATGTTAAAAAATATTTGAAAAGTCATCAAAAGCTAAAAGTTATGGCAGCAGAAAAAAAATAAAAACGGTAAGTGGGAAGTACTCTGAAAAATAAACAATTGTTATGAAATAATTTTTTCTTTTACGTTCGTATTTTTAACATTAAATATTTTAAAAATCAAGAGAAAATAATAAATGTCGCCGCTTTATGTTTAAAAGTTATAAAATAAAAATTTAAGAAAAAGGGATCTTTAAAAATAGTTAATTTTCTCGTTGAAAAACTTATTACAGAATGCAAAGAGGGAAGGCCAAAGAAAGGAGAAGAGGAAGCATAAAAAGTCACGAAGAAAGAGCAAAGTGTTGGCACAAAAAATTAAATTAAGAGAAAAACAACATTAAAGTCAAAACCTGAGAAAGAAAGGAACAGGCAATGAGTAAAAAGAATAAGAGAGAGAGAGAGAGAGAGAGAGAGAGAGAGAGAGAGAAAGACAAATGACAACATTAAAAATAACAACATGGAAGGAACAATAAACAAATGGGGAAAATGGGTCAACAATTTTAATACACAATAAACACAATAATTGACAGAAAAAAATACTGCTTTGCTTGTATTGACCAAAAATTCTGAACAATACGAGGGAAATTTCTCTGAAACGTGAAGAAATAATTTGTCCGTAACATTAAAACGAGCAGAAACTAAAAAACAAGAACATTCAAAGACATATATGAGCGTAAATAAACAGAAAATATTGGTTTGCAACAAGAAACTAAATTGCCGGGTAGCCAAGGATTAAAAAAAATCGTTTTAGCTTTTCCTCCAACTAGATTGCTACTTGTGAAGTTCTCGCTGTCAAAATCCTTTCATTGTATCTTCTCTTTGAATGGATGCTGGAAAAGTTAGATTTCTACAATTATCAAAAAGCGGTTACAATTCCATTGTGTTTCGAAAGCTACAAACACCAACACTCAGACGATATAGCAGTACAAATTTACTGTTCCTATATCTTCGAGATTTAACATCAAAATAAACATATCTTCATTCTTTACTAAGTATTTAAAGAAGTAGAACTTGATATCAGTCAGTTAATTGCCATACGTGATACACGCATAAGCGATCATGTCTCTTTCAAATCATGACTGACACGGCAGAAAATTTTCCCGGAGTAAGTTACCATTTTTTCTGCGGAAGACCGGTTGCCAACCAAGGTTATAGAACCCAATCTGTCGTGCTATTCAGCTGGAGGGAAAAAAGATGGATTAATACATTTTCCAGTGTCTTTGTGAGTAAGTGAATGAAACGAATTCGGCTGGAATTTGAATTTGGCTTTCCAGATTCTCATTTCATATTGATATGTATTACACTACACCTTATATACAGGGATTTACTACAAACCTTTCTAAATCAAATAGCTGATCCGTACTTGCAATGAAAATAATGATGGCACATAAACTGATTCTATCATTAAAACTTATTAGTACAGGTTGATCCAAAAAAACGGAAAATTTTTAACAATTAAATAAAACCAAAGAGTGATGGAAGAAAAATATTTTATTGAAAGTAATTGAAATCTTAACCCTCTAGGGCCATTCGTATCATATTTGATACAGTATTTCCCTATAAGGAAACATTTGGTATTTCCCTATAAGGAAACATTTGGTATTCATTGACTGAGCAGTCAGTACTGCTTTCATTTGAAATTTATAAAATATTTCTCTTAAAAAAATTTTCAGGAAAATATTTCTTTCAAGGCTTGTTTTCATACTGTATCAAATATGATACAAATGGCCCTAGAGGGTTAAACCATGCCATTTAAGAACCAATGATGGGATTTTTATTTTTTAAAAATTACGTCCTGTAGATGGCGTCCTCCTGTAATAATGGATTTATGAAATCTGCTGTTGAGACGGTGACAGTGACTGGGATCCCCTGTACATTTAAAAAAGTAATAGGTCCGATGATCCCATGTAATAATACAGTACACCATACCTTACTAGCGTGTAAAAGGCGCTCATAATCTTCATTAGGATATGTGTTTGCCTAGAAACGGTAGTTCTGCTTATTCAAGTAACCTGTGAGATGAGAATTTACCTTATCTGACATCCATAACTTGCTTAGAAATTCATCTTGATCCATGGTGACTGAAACGGCAGAGTGTTTACTTCATGAGGTCACTGTTCCGCAGTGCTGCCACTTGCTGCCACTTGCTCGTGTCTGACAATACACACTTAAAAATTTCCTGTTTTTTTTGGGGTGGGGGTGCTCTGTATGTGCAGTTAATAAATACTACAAACCTCATATTTGCAGCGTATGGATCAATTATAACAAATTTACGATGAGAGAAAAGAGGAAACTCAAAGCAGGAAAGGGGTGCTATTGTTAGTTTTGTCTAAAGGATCAAAATGATAGAAAATCAAAACATTAAGCTAAGAATATTTTCCTAGATAACCTCTTCATATCTAGACTTACATATGAATGTTATGCATAGCTGCCAGCTTATTCTGAAATGTTTAAACTATCCCCTGTGTATAACCATTTTCTCAGGTCAGTTATATTACTTTCTTTAGATTTTGGAAGGAATCGTTTGCTATTCCAATGCGTTTTCGGTTTGTGGTGTCATATTTTCTGTTCTCTATAAAAAATATTCCCTAGATTTGCGTTGTGGTGCTGTGGATATCGACTCGGAATGACAAATCGGGAAGCCAGTTGAATTAATTGCATTCACTACGCACAAACCCTCGAGAAAAATAATAATCCGTTTCTTCCCTCCAGTTATGGGTTAAATGATAGGACAGATTCGTGACCGAAAGTTTGCCAGCACTGATGTTGTTAAAAATTATGGTCATAAAAGATTATCTGCGTTCTTCCAGAAACTGGAACTAAGGCATGCTCTGCATAGTTGCAGTATAAATAACGGGTATGGCGTGCGGGTGAACAAACATAGTTATATATCTGAGATAACTATATATATATATATATATATATATATATATATATGTAATCTTTATATATCTGAGCAGCTGTCTACGAGAGAAAATGGATAGCAAAAGTAGCAGACTGGTGTTGTCTTAGTTGGTCATTATAACCTAACGATTATATCACCTCGTTGTCGTGTAATGGTTATCAAACAATTAATAACAGCTGAATATTGGGTTCGATCTTTAATGGGTATGTTACGATTATCAAATCAACACTATACCAATTATTTTAATGTTTACAGATATAAGGAATATTATCGCATTTTAAATATCCACTAATATTTTTTTTCTAAAGAGTTAATGTATATTTATTTTTAAACCAGCGCATTTTGATTTCTTTCAACATTAATTTTAATGTAGACCCGTACATCTGCATGCATCTCCAACGAAGGAGAAGGCAGATTTAAATTCTACCAGATGAAAAATCCTTTCGTAATTAGGTTTTCTTATATACGCATGTCGGTAGACGAAATATAGAATATTCCAAGAACGCGACAATCTACTCAGATACTGGTATACACTAAAAATAAAGTTTATATATATATATATATATATATATATATATATAAGTTACCCGAACGGTTTCGCCATAATTCAACAGAACTGGATTCAGGGATTATATATTTCATCAAAATAAAACGATATGTAATATTAATGACGGCGGAATACAATTTAAGTTGAAATCCCGTTTAGTCCTAATAGACACTCCCTCTGTTTACAACGAGAGGTTTGTCTGGACCGAACATAAGTTTTTTCCAACAACTTAATTTGCAATATACAGTGAGCACGGCTCAATATGTCTTTTTCGTTTTTTGTTTTTTTTATCATGAAAAGTAAAATATATCTAACATTTTTTATTGATATAATAAAATTCTCTGCTTCGCATATATATATATATATATATATATATATATATATATATATATATATATATATAGTTATGCTCTATTTATGGGTTAAAATATTAGGGATAGAGAGTACGCAAATATAAATGTGGACATTGAAGTAAACTGATCATTTATATAACGTTTGTTTTGATCTTGGACGGTAATTATAGCGATTTTTTCCTTCAGGCAAGCTTTGCAGTTTTTAGATTGATTGTTGTAGGATAATGTTCTTTTCTTTATTTTCCTTACTATGTTTAGTGTTAGCTGTAGTTTGTACCGTACTTACAATGCACCACTGACCTGTACATAAAAAATTTAATAAAAAGCAATGCACATAACTTGCTGATTGCTTTTATTACGTATTTGACTGTCGCCTTTGGGTGCTGGCTTCAGTCCACACACACACACACACACACACACACACACACACACACACACACGACCATGAAGATAGATAGATAGATAGATAGATAGATAGATAGATAGATAGATAGATAGATAGTGTTTTATTGTGATAATGTCTAATACCAAAGTTGTTATTTTTCAATGGGTCTACTGATAAAATGTATTTTGGCAAGCCGGTTTTTTTATCGTAAAGTGCTCGATATCGAGGTTAAGATCGTGTTGATAGATAAAAGAAGTCTGTCTCTTTCCTGGAGAAGTTTCATGCCGACAGTTATGATGATCTCACACGTCAGGGGTGTTCGTAAACATACATGACCAGTTAGAACATCATAACAGTGTCATCACGAAATTTGGAAGTCGACATGACTCTGGTCTCTTTGTTCTTATATATATATATATATATATATATATATATGTGTGTGTGTGTGTGTGTGTGTGTGTGTGTGTGTGTGTGTGTAAAAGCAGTGAATTTCATGGATCTGCTACAGTGTTTAAGAAATATTGATCTATATTTCGGTATTGGACTTTTCAATGTATACAACAATTTTTATTTTCTAGCCCGAAACTTAAATAAACTTTCTTAAACTGTTTATAGATATTTTCTGGCATTTTCGCTTATTATCATAAAATTTACTAGATGCACGTGTTTCAGTAGACACCCCTGTTATTTACATATGATGGAATTTATGTGTGCTAACCTAGAAAAATGAAAACCTTATTAAACGACAAACGATATATTGTACGTTTTAACAGTTGATTCTGTCAACAACTGGACATCAAAAATACCTTATTCATTGATTAGTGAGGATATTACATATAAAGGTACGCGCAGAATGATTGAAATGCAGCCAAAAATAATATTTCCACAAAAAATCAATGAGATGTATTTCTCGTATCAGAGAAAATGGAACTACTTAGATCTGCATTCAAATTATGTACACTTACGAACTACCAGGAAAAGTAAAGTTTATATTTAAAATAGGAGCAAACAAATGTAAGCGTAACATGAAAAAAGTAAATAAAGCAAACAGCATCTAAATACGATTATATCTACGATTTTCTATGCAAAAGATACTTCAGATTTTTAAGTTTATGACCTTCCGATCGACATATTAGTTCCACCATTTTTACAGTGCATTTTGAAGCTTACTTAATTGTACGTATGTTCAGAAAATAAGGATAGATATCTCAGTAAATAAGGATTAAAGTAACATACACAAATAATGCAGTCATATTTCTGTTAATGCGAAACGAAATACAAAACATGTACCAGAGATCAGACACATACATATACATACACAGATGAAAACTTGTTTTCACGCATGCGCATGTAAGCTGCAGCATACAAAAGAGAGGCCCGGGTCCGGTTAGGCTGCTTCACCCTGGCAAATGACGTAAAATTAAACCTAATAAGGGAAATGCTATCTGTTCTTTTACTTCGATAAAATGATGTTAGGGGCGAGCAGAAATCCCCGTCATTACTCTTCTTTGTGGTGAGATGCAGTCATTGTGACTTCATTGTCTGCATCGTATTAAGTCTCCTGGTCTGCACAATACGACATAAACCAATTTACATGCGTAATAAAAACGATGAGGGACCCCACTTTACGAAATCCGAACACTCAATTCAGTTATATTACTTGGCTCCATATGAGACGAAAGCTGTTGAAGTTAAGAGTGCGGTGGAATATATGGGCGTTAATAAGAAGTGTATGAGGGTGATATGGCGCTTGACTAACGCACGTATTCAGCAAATTCACACAGGCACATGTTTTATGACATAGTTGGTCAGAAGCAGGCGTTATTTTGGAGAATAAACCTCTATTTGATGATTGCTTGGTTATATTTCCACCGTTACACGGATTTTTTATACTGATTTTTTAACTTTGTATCAATTTTGTATATCAACTTTGTATATAGGAAGATACTATTGTGACGACCCTATAAATTATGCCAGGATTCGTCATTGGTGGTCACAATCTGAACAACATAAGATACGCAGATAATACAGTGCTAATAGCTGACACATAAAGAAAACTACAAAACCCCCTAAAAAAGGTAGATGAAGAAAGTCAAAAGAAAGGACTACAAATAAATGACAAGAAAACCGAATGTATGATCATCAGCAACCGGAGGAAACTAAAATACTAATTACAGGTTGGGGATACTAAAATCAAACAAGTAAACAATTAATTACTTGGGAAGTGTGACACTGAGGTTTGAAGGGTAATTGGAATAACCAAGGACGCATTCCAGAAGCTGAGCAAAGTATTAAGAGACAGGAAAATTTTGTTAAAAACAAAGAGTACTGGATTGCTATGGGATGTCTGTCCTTCAATATGGCAATGAATGATGGACAATATCATCAAAGATGAAGGAAAAACTGAAATGTGATTCTAAAGAAGGATGCTACGAGTATCATGGATCGAGCATGTGAGCAATGGTGAGGTTTCAGAAAGGATGGAAACGAAAAGAAAATTAATATTGAGCATCGGGAAGGGACAGCTGAAGTTCTTGGGACATGTATTGAGGAAGGAAGGCTAGAAGGATCTGATACTCACAGGTCAGATAGAGGACAAAAGTGATAGGTGAAAGCAGCAGATAATATATTTGAAAAGCCTGAGCAGGTGGATAGCAGAGCGGAGTTTGCGTGGGGTAACAAGAGAAAGCGTGCTAAGAGCCACCAGGGAAAGGCATGATCGTCTACGTCCTGAAGGAACATGGCACACAAAAGAAGAAGGATATCGGAAGAAATTACTTGTATCGGAAGTGAGTGCAACTTGTATTTTCTGCAAGATATCACACTAATGCGTAATAGGACACAAGAGCTTTGTAAAAAATCTAAATGTATCAAAAACTGAAGACTTTTGGTGTTGAACAAGTCATTCTAACAAGGCAAGATGTACATACTATTTCTTGAGTGACTGAAACTTGCAGTTGACTGCATCACGTGAGGTGTATCCAGTGAGTGACTACAGCTCGATATGAACAGGAAATTATCTAAATAGTTAGGATAGGCTAAACAATTTAGGACAGCAGAAGTTTTTATGATGTAGGGCTGGATTATTCGTTAGGCTAATATAGGCTGCTTTTACAAAGTAATGATTCCAATTTTTTAGATGTTATCATTTCTAAATAGTTCCACGAACTGAAATGATGTCAATATCGTAAATTCAAATTTATTTGATTTTGCAGAAAGCAAACCAAGGAAAAGAATATTTTAGTTCGAGTCATTGCGTTTCAAGTTGATGAAGTTTTATTTTAGTTCCGAAAGTTTAAATCTGAGAATTCTTTATAAAACCGTGATTTGAATTTTTTTCTATGTTCTAAAGAGTTTCATAATCTAAAATGTCATCAATATGATAAAATCTTATTTATTTTGATTGTTTTATTGTTATAACGCTGGTTATAAAAATCTGTAATTTTTTTTTTACTACGGTTATGTTGAAATATGTGCTAATTTGTTTTGCCATGAATAATAAAAAATGGTATGTTTTAAAGAATAATTTCATTGACAAATAAATGATAGCTATTCTAGTTAATTCAAAAAATATATAATAGCTTTACTGCAAGCTATGTAAATATAGCTAAATTATATTATGAATAAAAATATATTCAAAGCAGGTGTGAGCGAGTTAAAGAGTGATTTCATCTGTGGGAAGCCTCATAACATCATTAGCCTAGAGGCTCCAAAATGTCATAATACGGTTATGTTAATATATATATATATATATATATATATATATATATATATATATATATATATATATGTTTTAATACAAGAATGGTTTGGTTATTCTGGAATTATTTTTGGGTAGCCTTAGGACTGTATTTGTTAGCGAATTTTTTCAATATATATTTATTTACAAATAGTAAAACACTTTGCATCATCATAGAATATAATTTTTTAAAATGTTTTTTTATATTAATCTATTTAATTGAATATGCTTTTGTTGTTTGTTGGGAAAGCTTTTGGCAATTAGGTTTAACTTAGGTGGATACATTATATTTGGGGATTTGAGTTAAGTTTCCTGACATATAATAGTGAATGCTGGACAATATTCTCACAGATGAAGAGAAGATTATCAGCCAAGAGATAAATGTTTCTACAAAAAAATGCCGAGAATAAAATCGAAAGAGTACGTGAGAAACGAGGAAGTTTTAATGCAAATAAAAGCATATATGTCATGAATAAAATGGTTGAAATTTTAGCTTAGTTGGTTAGTTGATTTTGTTTAGCGTTATTGTTTATGGGCTAATTAAGGGTTGATTTTGTTAAGTGTTATACTTTATGGGTTAATTTAAGGGTTGATTTTTATTTAGCGTTATCCTTTATGGGTTAATTAAGGGGTGATTTTGTTTAGTGTTATCCTTTATGGGTTAATTAAGGGATGATTTTTATTTAGCGTTATCCTTTATGGGTTAATTTAAGGGTTGATTTTTATTTAGCGTTATCCTTTATGTGTTAATTAAGGGTTGATTTTGTTTAGCGTTATCCTTTATGGGTTAATTTAAGGGTTGATTTTTATTTAGCGTTATCCTTTATGGGTTAATTAAGGGTTGATTTTCTTTAGCGTTATCCTTTATGGGTTAATTTAAGGGTTGATTTTTATTTAGCGTTATCATTTATGGGTTAATTAAGGGTTGATTTTGTTTAGCGTTATTCTTTATGGGCTAATTAAGGGTTGATTTTGTTAAGTGTTATTCTTTCTGGGTTAATTTAAGGGTTGATTTTTATTTAGCGGTATTCTTTATGGGTTAATTAAGGGTTGATTTTTATTAAGCGTTATCCTTTATGGGTTAATTAAGGGTTGATTTTATTAAGTGTTATTCTTTATGGGTTAATTGAGGGTTGATTTTTATTTAGCGTTATCCTTTATGGGTTAATTAAGGGTTGATTTTTATTAAGCGTTATCCTTTATGGGTTAATTAAGGGTTGATTTTGTTTAGTGTTATCCTTTATGGGTTAATTAAGGGTTGATTTTGGTCAGCGTTATCCTTTATGGGTTAATTAAGGGTTGATTTTTATTAAGCATTATTCTTTATGTTTTAATTAAGGGTTGATTTTGTTTAGCGTTATCCTTTATGGGTTAATTAAGGGTCGATTTTTATTAAGCGTTATTCTTTATGGGTTAATTAAGGGTTGATTTTGTTTAGCGTTATCCTTTATGGGTTAATTAAGGGTTGATTTTTATTAAGCGTTATTCTTTATGGGTTAATTAAGGGTTGATTTTTATTAAGCGTTATTCTTTATGGGTTAATTAAGGGTTGATTTTGTTTAGCGTTATCCTTTATGGGTTAATTAAGGGTTGATTTTTATTAAGCGTTATCCTTTATGGGTTAATTAAGGGTTGATTTTGTTTAGCGTTATCCTTTATGGGTTAATTTAAGGGTTGATTTTGTTTAGCGTTATTCTTTATGGGTTAATTAAGGGTTGAATTTTATTAAGCGTTATTCTTTATGGGTTAATTAAGGGTTGATTTTTATTAAGCGTTAACCTTTATGGGTTAATTAAGGGTTGATTTTGTTTAGCGTTATCCTTTATGGGTTTATTTAAGGGTTGATTTTGTTTAGCGTTATCCTTTATGGGTTAATTAAGGGTTGATTTTTATTTAGCGTTATCCTTTATGGGTTAATTAAGGGTTGATTTTGTTTAGCGTTATCCTTTATGGGTTAATTAAGGGTTGATTTTTATTAAGCGTTATCCTTTATGGGTTAATTAAGGGTTGATTTTGTTTAGCGTTATCCTTTATGGGTTAATTTAATGGTTGATTTTGTTTAGCGTTATTCTTTATGGGTTAATTAAGGGTTGATTTTTATTAAGCGTTTTTCTTTATGGGTTAATTAAGGGTAGATTTTTATTAAGCGTTATCCTTTATGGGTTAATTAAGGGTTGATTTTTATTAAGCGTTATCCTTTATGGGTTAATTAAGGGTTGATTTTGTTTAGCGTTATCCTTTATGGGTTAATTTAAGGGTTGATTTTGTTTAGCGTTATCCTTTATGGGTTAATTAAGGGTTGATTTTTATTTAGCGTTATCCTTTATGGGTTAATTAAGGGTTGATTTTGTTTAGCGTTATCCTTTATGGGTTAATTAAGGGTTGATTTTTATTAAGCGTTATTCTTTATCGGTTAATTAAGGGTTGATTTTGTTTAGCGTTATCCTTTATGGGTTAATTAAGGGTTGATTTTGTTTAGCGTTATCCTTTATGGGTTAATTAAGGGTTGATTTTTATTAAGCGTTATTCTTTATGGGTTAATTAAGGGTTGATTTTGTTTAGCGTTATCCTTTATGGGTTAATTTAAGGGTTGATTTTGTTTAGCGTTATTCTTTATGGGTTAATTAAGGGTTGATTTTTATTTAGCGTTATCCTTTATGGGTTAATTAAGGGTTGATTTTGTTTAGCGTTATCCTTTATGGGTTAATTAAGGGTTGATTTTGTTTAGTGTTATCCTTTATGGGTTAATTAAGGGTTGATTTTGTTCAGTGTTATCATTTATGGGTTAATTAAGGGTTGATTTTTATTTAGCGTTATTCTTTATGGGTTAATTAAGGGTTGATTTTTATTAAGCGTTATCCTTTATGGGTTAATTAAGGGTTGATTTTGTTTAGCGTTATCCTTTATGGGTTAATTAAGGGTTGATTTTTATTTAGCGTTATCCTTTATGGGTTAATTAAGGGTTGATTTTGTTTAGCGTTATCCTTTATGGGTTAATTAAGGGTTGATTTTTATTAAGCGTTATTCTTTATGGGTTAATTAAGGGTTGATTTTTATTAAGCGTTATCCTTTATGGGTTAATTAAGGGTTGATTTTGTTTAGCGTTATACTTTATGGGTTAATTAAGGGTTGATTTTTATTAAGCGTTATTCTTTATGGGTTAATTAAGGGTTGATTTTTATTAAGCGTTATCCTTTATGGGTTAATTAAGGGTTGATTTTGTTTAGCGTTATACTTTATGGGTTAATTAAGGGTTGATTTTTATTAAGCGTTATCCTTTATGGGTTAATTAAGGGTTGATTTTTATTAAGCGTTATTCTTTATGGGTTAATTAAGGGTTGATTTTTATTAAGCGTTATCCTTTATGGGTTAATTAAGGGTTGATTTTGTTTAGCGTTATCCTTTATGGGTTAATTAAGGGTTGATTTTGTTTAGCGTTATCCTTTATGGGTTAATTAAGGGTTGATTTTGTTTAGCGTTATACTTTATGGGTTAATTAAGGGTTGATTTTTATAAGCGTTATCCTTTATGGGTTAATTAAGGGTTGATTTTTATTAAGCGTTATTCTTTATGGGTTAATTAAGCGTTGATTTTGTTTAGCGTTATCCTTTATGGGTTAATTAAGGGTTGATTTTTATTTAGCGTTATTCTTTATGGGTTAATTAAGGGTTGATTTTGTTTAGTGTTATCCTTTATGGGTTAATTAAGGGTTGATTTTTATTTAGCGTTATTCTTTATGGGTTAATTAAGGGTTGATTTTGTTTAGCGTTATACTTTATGGGTTAATTAAGGGTTGATTTTATTAAGCGTTATTCTTTATGGGTTAATTAAGGGTTGATTTTTATTAAGCGTTATCCTTTATGGGTTAATTAAGGGTTGATTTTGTTTAGCGTTATACTTTATGGGTTAATTAAGGGTTGATTTTTATTAAGCGTTATTCTTTATGGGTTAATTAAGGGTTGATTTTTATTAAGCGTTATTCTTTATGGGTTAATTAAGCGTTGATTTTGTTTAGCGTTATCCTTTATGGGTTAATTAAGGGTTGATTTTTATTTAGCGTTATTCTTTATGGGTTAATTAAGGGTTGATTTTGTTTAGTGTTATCCTTTATGGGTTAATTAAGGGTTGATTTTTATTTAGCGTTATTCTTTATGGGTTAATTAAGGGTTGATTTTGTCTAGCGTTATACTTTAGGTTAATTAAGGGTTGATTTTTATTAAGCGTTATTCTTTATGGGTTAATTAAGGGTTGATTTTTATTAAGTTGCTTATCCTTTATGGGTTAATTAAGGGTTGATTTTGTTTAGCGTTATACTTTATGGGGTTAATTAAGGGTTGATTTTTATTAAGCGTTATCCTTTATGGGTTAATTAAGGGTTGATTTTTATTAAGCGTTATTCTTTATGGGTTAATTAAGGGTTGATTTTTATTAAGCGTTATCCTTATGGGTTAATTAAGGTTGATTTGCTTAGCGTTATCCTTATGGGTTAATTAAGGGTTGATTTTGTTTAGCGTTATCCTTTATGGGTTAATTAAGGGTTGATTTTGTTTAGCGTTATACTTTATGGGTTAATTAAGGGTTGATTTTTATTAAGCGTTATCCTTTATGGGTTAATTAAGGGTTGATTTTTATTAAGCGTTATTCTTTATGGGTTAATTAAGCGTTGATTTTGTTTAGCGTTATCCTTTATGGGTTAATTAAGGGTTGATTTTTATTTAGCGTTATTCTTTATGGGTTAATTAAGGGTTGATTTTGTTTAGTGTTATCCTTTATGGGTTAATTAAGGGTTGATTTTTATTTAGCGTTATTTTTATGGGTTAATTAAGGGTTGATTTTGTTTAGTGTTATCCTTGCTAAGTTAATTAAGGGTTGATTTTTTATTTAGCGTTATTCTTTATGGGTTAATTAAGCGTTGATTTTGTTTAGCGTTATCCTTTATGGGTTAATTAAGGGTTGATTTTTTATTTAGCGTTATTCTTTATGGGTTAATTACAGGTTGATTTTGTTTAGTGTTATCCTTTATGGGTTAATTAAGGGTTGATTTTTATTTAGCGTTATTCTTTATGGGTTAATTAAGGGTTGATTTAAGTTTAATGTTATTTTTTATGGGTTAATTAAGGGCTGATTTTGTTTAGTGTTATCCTTTATGGGTTAATTATAATATTTTATTGAAGGTTATCTATGGGTTAATTAAGGGTTGATTTTGTTTAGCGTTATACTTTATGGGTTAATTAAGGGTTGATTTTTATTAAGCTGTTATCCTTATGGGTTAATTAAGGGTTGATTTTGTTTAGCTATCCTTTATGGGTTAATTAAGGGTTGATTTTGTTTAGCGTTATCCTTGCGGGTTAATTAAGGGTTGATTTTGTTTAGTGTTATCCTTTATGGGTAAATTAAGGTTGATTTTGTTCAGTGTTATCCTTTATGGGCTTACTAAGGGTTGATTTTTATTTAGCGTTATCCTTTATGGGTTAATTAAGGGTTGATTTTTATTACGTTATCCTTTATGGGTTAATTAAGGGTTGATTTTGTTTAGCGTTATCCTTTATGGGTTAATTAAGGGTTGATTTTTATTTAGCGTTATCCTTTATGGGTTAATTAAGGGTTGATTTTGTTTAGCGTTATCCTTTATGGGTTAATTAAGGGTTGATTTTTATTAAGCGTTATTCTTTATGGGTTAATTAAGGGTTGATTTTTATTAAGCGTTATCCTTTATGGGTTAATTAAGGGTTGATTTTGTTTAGCGTTATCCTTTATGGGTTAATTAAGGGTTGATTTTTATTGCTGTTATTCTTTATGGGTTAATTAAGGGTTGATTTTGTTTAGCGTTATAATTTTATGGGTTAATTAAGGGTTGATTTTTTATTAAGCGTTATCCTTTATGGGTTAATTAAGGGTTGATTTTTATTAAAAGTTATTCTTTGCGGGGTTTAATTAAGGGTTGATTTTTATTAAGCGTTATCCTTTATGGGTTAATTAAGGGTTGATTTTGTTTAGCGTTATCCTTTTATGGGGTTAATTAAGGGTTGATTTTGTTTAGCGTTATCCCAGGTTAATTAAGGGTTGATATAATGCGTTATTCTTGCGGGTTAATTAAGCGTTGATTTTGTTTAGCGTTATCCTTGCGGGTTAATTAAGGGTTGATTTTTATTTAGCGTTATTCTTTATGGGTTAATTAAGGGTTGATTTTGTTTAGCGTTATTCTCTTGGCGGTTAATTAAGGGTTGATTTTGTTTAGTGTTATCCCCCTCTTCGTAATGTGCTCATCATGTCGATTTATTTGTGCAGCGCGCAGGTTCTTTGCCGGGTTAATCAAGGTTGCGATTTTGCTTAGCGTTACTTTTTACGGGCTAATTAAGGGTTGACTTTGTTTAAAGGTTATCCTTGCGGGTTAATTAAGTGGCCGACGTTATTTAGCGTTACTCTTTGCCGGGTTAATTATGGCCGGATTTTGCTCACGTTGCTACCTTGTTGCAGTTAATTGCTGCTGACGCGCACATTGCCGTTATCCTTGCCGGGTTGTTCATGCTGATTTCGTTTAGCGTTATCCTTACAAGTCAATTACGGGCTGTGATTTTTACTACGTTATTGTCGGCGGGGTTACTGGCGGCTGATTTTGCTCAGCGTTATCCTTGGCAATAATTTGTTGCCGGGATTTTCATTTTGTGCCGCTTTACGTTTCGGCGGTGTCAATGGCGTCGATTTCGTTACAGTTTTATCCCTATGTTGTCTGGCGGTTGACGTCTGCCAGTGTTATCCCTTGCTGCTGAATAAGGCTGATTTCTTACTTTCCAGCGTCATCCCTGCTCATCGACAGTTCATTCTTTATTAAGTCGCTATATCTTTGTATGGTTAACGGCGTCGATTTTTATTGCCGCCATTCCGGCGTTGGCATCAAGGGCTGATTTTGCCCATGCCATCTTTTTGCCAGTTAACGGTTCGTCAATTTATTGCCGCTATTTTTATGGGTTAATGGCGTGTCGATTTCGTTTAGCGTTATACCAGCAAGAACAAGGCTGATTTCTTTGCTTTGCCGTTATCCTTTGGTGTTTGCAATTGGCGTCCGATTTTCTATTTAAAGTTGTATTCAGCAAATAATTTAAGGGTTGATTTTTATTAAGCGTTATCCTTATGGGTTAATTAAGGGTTGATTTCGTTTAGTTATCCTTGCGGGTTAATTAAGGGTTGATTTTGTTTAGCGTTATCCTCGCGGGTTAATTAAGGGTTGATTTTATTAAGCGTTATTCTTTATGGGTTAATTACGTTGATTTTGTTTAGCGTTATCCTTATGGGTTAATTAAGGGTTGATTTTTATTTAGCGTTATTTTGCGGGGTTAATTAAGGGTTGATTTTGTTTAGCGTTATTCTTTATGGGTTAATTAGGTTGATTTTGTTTAGTGTTATCCTTTATGGGTTAATTAAGGGTTGATTTTATTTAGCGTTATTCTTTATGGGTTAATTAAGGGTTGATTTTGTTTAGTGTTATTTTTATGGGTTAATTAAGGGTTGATTTTGTTTAGTGTTATCCTTTATGGGTTAATTAGGTTGATTTTTATTTAGCGTTATTCTTTATGGGTTAATTAAGGGTTGATTTTGTTTAGCGTTATACTTTATGGGTTAATTAAGGGTTGATTTTTATTAAGCGTTATCCTTTATGGGTTAATTAAGGGTTGATTTTGTTTAGTTATCCTTTTATGGGTTAATTAAGGGTTGATTTTTATTTAGCGTTATTCTTTATGGGTTAATTAAGGGTTGATTTTGTTTAGTTATCCTTATGGGTTAATTAAGGGTTGATTTTTATTTAGCGTTATTCTTTATGGGTTAATTAAGGGTTGATTTTGTTTAGCGTTATCCTTTATGGGTTAATTAAGGGTTGATTTTGTTTAGCGTTATCCTTTATGGGTTAATTAAGGGTTGTTTTTGTTTAGCGTTATCCTTTATGGGTTAATTAAGGGGTTGATTTTGTTTAGCGTTATCCTTTATGGGTTAATTAGGGTTGATTTTGTTTAAGCGTTATCAACATGGAGTTAATTAAGGGTTGATTTTGTTTAGCGTTATCCTTTATGGTTTAATTATGGGTTGATTTTTATTTATGGCGTTATCCTTTATGGGTTAATTAAAGGGTTGATTTTGTTTAGCGTTATCCTTTATGGTTTAATTATGGGTTGATTTTTATTTAGCGTTATCCTTTATGGGTTAATTGAGGTTGATTTTGTTTAGCGTTATCCTTTATGGGTTAATTAAGGGTTGATTTTTATTTAGCGTTATTCTTTATGGGTTAATTAAGAGTTGATTTTGTTTAGCGTTATCCTTTATGGGTTAATTAAGGGTTGATTTTATTTAGCGTTATCCTTTTTGGGTTAATGTTAGGGTTGATTTTGTTTAGCGTTATCCTTTATGGGTTAATTAAGGGTTGATTTGATTTTTATTTAGCGTTATCCTTTATGGGTTAATTAAAAATTTGATTTTGCTTAGCGTTATCCTTTATGGGTTAATTAAGGTTGATTTTATTTAGCGTTATTCTTTATGGGTTAATTAAGGTTGATTTTGTAGCGTTATTCTTTATGGGTTAATTAAGGTTGATTTTGTTTAGCGTTATCCTTTATGGTTTAATTGGGTTGATTTTTGTTAGCGTTATCCTTTATGGGTTAATTAAGGGTTGATTTTTATTTAGCGTTAATATCCTTTATGGGTTAATTAAGGGTTGATTTTTATTTAGCGTTATACTTTATGGTTCATTAAGGGTTGATTTTTATTTAGCGTTATCCTTTTTATGGGTTATTCTGGTTGATTTTATTTAGCGTTATCGCTGGGTTAGTGGGGTTGATTTTTATTTGTTATCCTTTATAGGTTAATTAAGGCGTTGATTTGTTTAGCGTTATTCTTTATGGGTTAATTAAGGGTTGATTTTGTTTAGCGTTATCCTTTATGTTTAATTGTAAGGTTGATTTTTATTTAGCGTTATCCTTTATGGGTTAATTAAGGGTTGATTTTTATTTAGCGTTATCCTTTATGGGTTAATTAAGGGTTGATTTTATTTAGCGTTATCCTTTATGGGTTAATTAAGGAGTTGATTTTTATTTAGCGTTATCCTTTATGGGTTAATTAAGCGTTGATTTTGTTTAGCGTTATTCTTTACATGGGTTAATTAGGGTTGATTTTGTTTAGCGTTAGCACTCCTTTATGTGGTTTAATTATGGGTTGATTTTTATTTAGCGTTATCCTTTATGGGTTAATTAAGGGTTGATTTTTATTTGGCATTTATCTTTGCAGGTTAATTATGGGTTGATTTTTATTTGGCGTTATCCTTTATGGGTTAATTAAGGGTTGATTTTATTTAGCGTTATCGCTATGATTATTCAAGCGTTGATTTTGTTTTTAGCGTTATTCTTTATGGATCAATTAAGGGTTGATTTTGTTTAGCGTTATCCTTTATATATGGTTTAGAAGTATGGGTTTGATTTATTAGCGTTATCCTTTATGGGTTAATTGGGGTTAGATTTTATTTAGCGTTATCTTCCTTAGATTTAATTAAAGTTGATTTTTATTTAGCGTTATCCTTTATGGTTTAATTAAGAGGTTGATTTTATTTAGCGTTATCCTTTATGGGTTAATTAAGCGTTGATTTTGTTTAGCGTTATTCTTTGTAGTTATTAAGTTGGGTCTTGTGTTTAGCGTTATCCTTTATGGTTTAATTATGGGTTGATTTTTATTTAGCGTTACTGCTGTAAGTTTAATTAAGTTGGTTTTTATTGCTTGTTTATCTTTATGGGTTAATTATGGGTTAGTTTTTATTTTAGCGTTATCCTTTATGGGTTAATTAAGGTTAGATTTTATTTAGCGTTATCCTTTAACAGGTTAATTAAGCGTTGATTTTGTTTAGCGTTATTCTTTATGGGTTAATTAAGGGATTGATTTTGTTTAGCATTATCCTTTATGGTTTTATTATTGGGTTGATTTTTATTTAGCGTTATCGCTTGCTTGGGTTAATTAGGACGTTTTTATTTGGCATTTATCTTTATGATTGGCATTACTGGGTTGATTTTGTTAGCGTTAATACTTTCTCTGGGTTAATTATAAAGTTTGATTTTTATTTGGCGTTGTCTTTATGGGTTATTCAGCGTTGATTTTGTTAGCGTTATTCTTTGTAGATTCAATTAAGGGTTGATTTTGTTTAGCGTTATCCTTTATGGTTTAATTATGGTTGATTTTTATTTAGCGTTATCACTTTATGGATTTAATTAAGAGGTTGATTTTTATTTGCGTTATCCTTTATGGTTAATTAAGGTTGATTTTTATTTAGCGTTATCCTTTATGGGTTAGTGAGTTGATTTTATTTAGCGTTATCGCTTGTGGGTTAATTATGGGTTGATTTTTTGTTAGCGTTATCCTTTATGGGTTAATTAAGGGTAAATTTTTTATTTAGCGTTATCCTTTATGGTTTAATTAAGCGTTGATTTTGTTTTTAGCGTTATTCTTTATGAGTTATTAAGGGTTGATTTGTTTAGCGTTATCCTTTATGGTTTAATTGTAGGTTGATTTTTATTTAGCGTTATCCTTTATGGGTTAGATAGGGTTGATTTTGTTTGGCATTCATATCCTTTATGGGTTAATTAAGGGTTGATTTTTATTGGCATTTATTCCTTTTATGGGTTAATTAGGGTTGATTTTGTTTAGCGTTATCCTTTATGGGTTAATTAAGGGTTGATTTTATTTAGCGTTATCCTTTTTGGGTTAATTAAGGGTTGATTTTGTTTGGCATTATCCTTTATGGGTTAATTAAAGGTTCGTTTTTATTTAGCGTTATCCTTTATGGGTTAATTAAGGGTTGATTTTGCTTAGCGTTATCCTTTATGGGTTAATTAAGGGTTGATTTTTATTTAGCGTTATCCTTTATGGGTTAATTAAGGGTTGATTTTTATTTAGCGTTATTCTTTATGGGTTAATTAAGGGATGATTTTGTTTAGCGTTATCCTTTATGGGTTAATTAAGGGTTGATTTTTATTTAGCGTTACCTTTATGTGTTAATTAAGGGTTTATTTTGTTTAGCGTTATCCTTTAAGGGTTAATTAAGGATTGATTTTTATTTAGCGTTATCCTTTATGGGTTAATTAAGGGTTGATTTTGTTTAGCGTTATCCTTTATGGGTTAATTAAGGGTTGATTTTTATTTAGCGTTATTCTTTATGGGTTAATTAAGGGTTGATTTTGTTTAGCGTTATCCTTTATGGGTTAATTAAGGGTTGATTTTTATTTAGCGTTATCCTTTATAGGTTAATTAAGGGTTGATTTTGTTTAGTGTTATCCTTTATGGGTTAATTAAGGGTTGATTTTGTTCAGTGTTATCCTTTATGGGTCAATTAATGGTTGATTTTTATTTAGCGTTATCCTTTATGGGTTAATTAAGGGTTGATTTTTATTTAGCGTTACCCTTTATGGGTTAATTAAGGGTTGATTTTGTTTAGTGTTATCCTTTATGTGTTAATTAAGGGTTGATTTTTATTTAGCGTTATCCTTTATGGGTTAATTAAGGGTTGATTTTATTTAGCGTTATCCTTTATGGGTTAATTAAGGGTTGAGTTTGTTTAGTGTTATCCTTTATTGGGTTAATTAAGGGTTGATTTTTATTTAGCGTTATCCTTTATGGGTTAATTAAGGGTTGATTTTTATTTAGCGTTATCCTTTATGGGTTAATTAAGGGTTGAATTTGTTTAGCGTTATCCTTTATGGGTTAATTAAGGGTTGATTTTGTTTAGTGTTATCTTTATGGGTTAAAAAAGGGTTGATTTTTATTTAGCGTTATCCTTTATGGGTTAATTAAGGGTTGATTTTGTTTAGTGTTATCATTTATGGGTTAATTAAGGGTTGATTTTGTTCAGTGTTATCCTTTATGGGTTAATTAAGGGTTGATTTTTATTTAGCGTTATCCTTTATGGGTTAATTAAGGGTTGATTTTTATTTAGCGTTATCCTTTATGGGTTAATTAAAGGTTGATTTTTATTAAGCGTTATTCTTTATGGGTTAATTAAGGGTTGATTTTTATTTAGCGTTATCCTTTATGGGTTAATTCAGGGATGATTTTGTTTAGTGTTGTCCTTTATTGGATTATTCGGGTTGATTTTTGTTGGCGTTGTTCTTTGTAGGTTAATTAGGGTTGATTTTGTTTAGCGTTATCCCTTTATGGGTTAATTAAGGGTTGATTTTGTTTAGCGGTGTTATCGCTTCTTATGATTTAATTAAGGGTTGATTTTGTTTAGCGTTATCCTTTATCTTTGTTAATTAAGGTTGATTTTTATTTAGCGTTGTTCTTTATGGGTTAATTAGGTTGATTTTTGTTTAGCGTTATCCTTTATGATTTAATTAAAGGTTGATTTTATTTCCAGACATGTTTGTAGGGTTATTAAAAGTTGAATTTGTTTAATTGTCTTTATGGGGACAATTAAAGTTTGATACCATTTGGCATTTATCTTCTTGGTTCGTTAAGGGTGCAATTTTATTTGGCGTTATTCTTTATGAACGTTAATTAGATTTAGTTTGTTTGGCATTATCCTTTATGGTTTAATTATGGGATTTGATTTTATTTAGCGTTATCCTTTGCTGGTTAGGTAAAGTTGATTTTGTTTGGTGTCCTTTATGGGTTAATTAAGGGTTGATTTTTGTTAGCGTTATTCTTTATGGGTTAATTGAGGATGATTTTGTTTAGCGTTGTCTTGTAGGTTAATTGAGGTTTGATTTTATTTGGCGTTATCTTTTTGGGTTAATTAAGGATTGGTGCATTTTTAGCGTTATCCTTTATGGGGTTAATTAGGGTTGATTTTTATTTAGCGTTATTCTTTATGGGTTAATTAAGGTTGATTTTGTTAGCGTTGTTCTTTATAGGTTATTAAAGGTTGATTTTTGTTTAGCGTTGTTCTTTATGGGTTAATTAGGGATTGATTTTTATTTTAACATTATTGCAGTTATTGGTTGATTTTATTTGGCGTTATACCTTTATGGGTTAATTAAAGTTGATTTTTATTTAGCGTTATTTATGGGTTAATTAAGGAGTTGATTTTTATTAGCGTTTTATTCTTTATAGGTTTAATTGGGGTTGATTTTATTTGGCATTGTTTAACTGTAAGGTTAATTTAAGGGTTGATTTTTGTTGGCATTATCCTTTATGCAGTTGGTCAAGGGTTGATTTTATTTAGCGTTGTTTCTTTATAGGTTGGTAAAGGTTGATTTTATTTAGCGTTGTTCTTTATACGTTAATTAAGGGTTGATTTTTTATTTAGCGTTATCCTTTATGGGTTAATTAAGATTTGATTTTTCATTGGCGTTGTTCTTTATGGGTTAGTAGAGTTGATTTTGTTTGGCGTTATCTTTATGAGTTAATTAGGGTTGATTTTGTTTAGCGTTATCATGGGTTAGTGAGGTTGATTTGTTTGGTATCCTTTATGGGTTAATTAAGGAGTTGATTTTATTTAGCGTTATCCTTTATGGGTTAATTGAAGTTGATTTTTGTTGGCATTATTCTTTATGGTTTAATTAAAGATTTGATTTTGTTATTATCTGTTATGGTTTAATTATGGGTTGATTTTTATTTAGCATTATACTTTATGGTTGATAAGGGTTGATTTTATTTGGTATCGCATGGTTAATTAAGGGTTGATTTTTATTTAGCGTTATTCTTTATGGAGTTAGTGGGGTTGATTTTTTGTTTAGCGTTATCCTTTGTGGTTTAATTAGATTTGATTGCTTTAGCGTTATCTTTTGGGTTAATTAAGGGTTGATTTTGTTTAGCGTTATCCTTTATGGGTTAATTAGGGATTTGATTTTTATTTAGCGTTATCCTTTATGGGTTAATTGAGGTTGATTTTGTTTAGCGTTAACCTTTATGGGTTAATTAAGGGTTGATTTTTATTTAGCGTTATCCTTTATGGGTTAATTAAAGGTTGATTTTTATTAAGCGTTATTCTTTATGGGTTAATTAAGGGTTGATTTTTATTTAGCGTTATCCTTTATGGGTTAATTAAGGGTTTGATTTTGTTTAGTGTTATCCTTTATGGGTTAATTAAGGGTTGATTTTTATTTAGCGTTATCCTTTATGGGTTAATTAAGGGTTGATTTTTATTAAGCGTTATTCTTTATGGGTTAATTAAGGGTTGATTTTGTTTATCGTTATCCTTTATGGGTTAATTAAGTGTCGATTTTTATTTAGCGTTATCCTTTATGGGTTAATTAAGGGTTGATTTTGTTTAGCGTTATCCTTTATGGGTTAATTAAGGGTTGATTTTTATTAAGCGTTATTCTTTATGGGTTAATTAAGGGTTGATTTTGTTTAGCGTTATCCTTTATGGGTTAATTAAGTGTTGATTTTGTTTAGCGTTATCCTTTATGGGTTAATTAAAGGTTGATTTTTATTTAGCGTTATCCTTTATGGGTTAATTAAGGGTTGATTTTGTTTAGTGTTATCCTTTATGGGTTAATTAAGGGTTGATTTTGTTTAGCGTTATCCTTTATGGGTTAATTAAGGGTTGATTTTTATTAAGCGTTATTCTTTATGGGTTAATTAAGGGTTGATTTTGTTTAGCGTTATCCTTTATGGGTTAATTAAGGGTTGATTTTGTTTAGCGTTATTCTTTATATGTTAATTAAGGGTTAATTTTTATTAAGCGTTATTCTTTATGGGTTAATTAAGGGTTGATTTTGTTTAGCGTTATCCTTTATGGGTTAATTAAGGGTTGATTTTGTTTAGCGTTATCCTTTATGGGTTAATTAAGGGTTGATTTTTATTTAGCGTTATCCTTTATGGGTTAATTCAGGGTTGATTTTGTTTAGCGTTATCCTTTATGGGTTAATTAAGGGTTGATTTTTATTAAGCGTTATTCTTTATGGGTTAATTAAGGGTTGATTTTGTTTAGCGTTATCCTTTATGGGTTAATTAAGGGTTGATTTTGTTTAGCGTTATCCTTTATGGGTTAATTAAGGGTTGATTTTTATTTAGCGTTATCCTTTATAGGTTAATTAAGGGTTGATTTTGTTTAGCGTTATGCTTTATGGGTTAATTAAGGGTTGATTTTTATTTAGCGTTATCATTTATGGGTTAATTAAGGGTTGATTTTGATTAGCGTTATCCTTTTTGGGTTAATTTAAGGTTTGATTTTGTTTAGCGTTATCCTTTATGGGTTAATTAAGGGTTGATTTTTATTTAGCGTTATCCTTTATGGGTTAATTAAAGGTTGATTATGTTTAGCGTTATCCTTTATGGGTTAATTAAGTGGTGATTTTTATTTAGCATTGTTCTTTATAGGTTAATTAAGGGTTGATTTTGTTTGGCGTTATTCTTTATGGGTTAATTGGGTTGATTTTATTTAGCGTTATCCTTTATGGGTTAATTAAGGGTTGATTTTTATTTAGCGTTATCCTTTACGGGTTAATTAAGGGTTGATTTTTGTTTAGTGTTATCACATGGGTTAATTAAGGGTTGATTTTGTTTAGTGTTATCCTTTATGGGTTAATTAATGGTTGATTTTGTTTAGCGTTATCCTTTATGGGTTAATTAAGGGGTTGATTTTGTTTAGCGTTATTCTTTATGAGTTGGTGGGGTTGATTTTGTTTAGTGTTATACTTTGTAGATTTAATTAGGTTGATTTTTATTAGTAATTATCCTTTATGGGTTAATTAAGGGTTGATTTTGTTAGCGTTATCCTTTGGGTTAATTAAGTTGATTTTGTTTAGTGTTATCCTTTATGGGTTAATTAAGGGTTGATTTTGTTTCGCGTTATCCTTTATGGGTTAATTAAGGGTTGATTTTTATTTAGCGTTATCCTTTATGGGTTAATTAAGGGTTGATTGTTATTTAGCGTTATCCTTTATGGGTTAATTAATGGTTGATTTTGTTTAGTGTTATCCTTTATGGGTTAATTAAGGGTTGATTTTGTTTAGCTTTATCCTTTATGGGTTAATTGAGGTTGATTTTGTTTAGCGTTATCCTTTATGGGTTAATTAAAGGGTTGATTTTGTTTAGTGTTATACTTTATGGGTTAATTAAGGGTTTGATTTTATTTAGCGTTATCGCTTTATGGGTTAATTAAGGGTTGATTTTTATTAAGCGTTATCGTTTATAGGTTAATTAAGGGTTGATTTTGTTTAGTGTTATCCTTTATAGGTTAATTAAGGGGTTGATTTTGTTTAGTGTTATCCTTTATGGGTTAATTAAGGGTTGATTTTGTTTAGTGTTATCCTTTATGGGTTAATTAAGGGTTGATTTTGTTTAGTGTTATCCTTTATGTGTTAATTTAGGGTTGATTTTGTTTAGTGTTATCCTTTATAGGTTAATTAGGGTTGATTTTGTTTAGTGTTATCCTTTATGGGTTAATTAAAGGGTTGATTTTGTTTGATGTTATCCTTTATGGATTTAATTAAGGGTTGATTTTTATTTAGCGGTTATCCTTTATGGGTTAATTAAAGGGTTGATTTTTATTTAAAGCGTTATCCTTTACGGAGTTAATTAAGGTTGATTTTTTGTTTAGTGTTATCCTTTATGGGTTAATTAAGGGTTGATTTTGTTTAGTGTTATCCTTTATGGGTTAATTAATGGTTGATTTTGTTTAGCGTTATCCTTTATGGGTTAATTGAGGTTGATTTTTGTTTAGCGTTATTCTTTATGAGTTAATTAAAGGGTTGATTTTGTTTAGTGTTATGCTTTATGTATTTAATTAGGTTGATTTTTATTAAGCGTTATCCTTTATGGGTTAATTAAGGATTTAATTTTTTATTTTAGCACGTTATCCTTTATGGGTTAATTGGGGGTTGATTTTGTTTAGTGTTATCCTTTATGGGTTAATTAAGGGGTTGATTTTTGTTTCGCGTTATCCTTTATAAGGTTAATTGAAAGAGGTTGATTTTTATTTAGCGTTATCCTTTATGGGTTAATTAAGGGTTGATTGTTATTTAGCGTTATCCTTTATGGGTTAATTAATGGTTAGTTTTGTTTAGTGTTATCCTTTATGGGTTAATTAAGGGTTGATTTTGTTTAGCTTTATCCTTTATGAGTTAATTAGGGTTGATTTTGTTTAGCGTTATCCTTTATGGGTTAATTAAGGGTTGATTTTGTTTAGTGTTATACTTTATGGGTTAATTAAGGGTTGATTTTTATTTAGCGTTATCCTTTATGGGTTAATTAAGGGTTGATTTTTATTAAGCGTTATCGTTTATGGGTTAATTAAGGGTTGATTTTGTTTAGTGTTATCCTTTATGGGTTAATTTAAGGGTTGATTTTTGTTTAGTGTTATCCTTTATGGGTTAATTTAAGGGTTGATTTTGTTTAGTGTTATCCTTTATGGGTTAATTAAGGTTGATTTTTTTGTTTAGTGTTATCCTTTATGTGTTAATTCAGGGTTGATTTTGTTTAGTGTTATCCTTTATGGGTTAATTAAGGGTTGATTTTGTTTAGTGTTATCCTTTATGGGTTAATTAAGGAGTTGATTTTGTTTAGTGTTATCCTTTATGGGTTAATTGGGGTTGATTTTGTTTTAGTGTTATCCTTTATTGGTTAATTAAGGGTTGATTTTGTTTAGTGTTATCGCTTTATGGGTTAATTAGGGTTGATTTTGTTTAGTGTTATCCTTTATGTGTTAATTTAAGGGTTGATTTTGTTTAGTGTTATCCTTTATGGGTTAATTAAGGGTTGATTTTGTTTAGTGTTATACTTTATGGGTTAATTAAGGGTTGATTTTGTTTAGTGTTATCCTTTATGGGTTAATTAAGGGTTGATTTTGTTTAGTGTTATCCTTTATGGGTTAATTTAAGGGTTGATTTTGTTTAGTGTTATCCTTTATGGGTTAATTAAGGGTTGATTTTGTTTAGTGTTATCCTTTATGGGTTAATTAAGGGTTGATTTTGTTTAGTGTTATCCTTTATAGATTTATTGTGGTTGATTTTGTTTAGTGTTATCCTTTATAGGATAATTAGGGTTGATTTTGTTTAGTGTTATCCTTTATGGGTTAATTAAAGGGTTGATTTTGTTTAGTGTTATCCTTTATGGGTTAATTGGGGTTGATTTTGTTTAGTGTTATCCTTTATGGGTTAATTAAGGGTTGATTTTGTTTAGTGTTATCCTTTATGGGTTAATTAAGGGTTGATTTTGTTTAGTGTTATCCTTTATGGGTTAATTAAGGGTTGATTTTGTTTAGCGTTATTCTTTATGGGTTAATTTAAGGGTTGATTTTTATTTAACGTTATCCTTTATGCGTTAATTAAGGGTTGATTTTTTTTAGCGTTATTCTTTATGGGTTAATTAAGGGTTGATTTTTATTTAGCGTTATCCTTTATGGGTTAATTTAAGGGTTGATTTTTATTTAGCGTTATTCTTTATGGGTTAATTAATGGTTGATTTTTATTTAGCGTTATCCTTTATGGGTTAATTAAGGGTTGATTTTGTTTAGCGTTATTCTTTATGGGTTAATTAATGGTTGATTTTTATTTAGCGTTATCCTTTATGGGTTAATTAAGGGTTGATTTTGTTTAGCGTTATTCTTTATGGGTTAATTAAGGGTTGATTTTTATTTAGCGTTATCCTTTATGGGTTAATTAAGGGTTGATTTTGTTTAGCGTTATTCTTTATGGGTTAATTAAGGGTTGATTTTTATTTAGCGTTATCCTTTATGGGTTAATTAAGGGTTGATTTTGTTTAGCGTTATTCTTTATGGGTTAATTAAGGGTTGATTTTTATTTAGCGTTATCCTTTATGGGTTAATTAAGGGTTGATTTTGTTTAGCGTTATTCTTTATGGGTTAATTTAAGGGTTGATTTTTATTTAGCGTTATCATTTATGGTTTAATTAAGGGTTGATTTTGTTTAGCGTTATTCTTTATGGGCTAATTAAGGGTTGATTGTTAAGTGTTATTTTATGTGGTTAATTAATGGTTGATTTTTATTTAGCGTTATCCTTTATGGGTTAATTAAGGGTTGATTTTGTTTAGCGTTATTCTTTATGGGTTAATTACAATATTTTTATTTAGCGTTATCCCTTATGGGTTAATTAAGGGTTGATTTGTTTAGCGTTATTCTTTATGGTTAATTAAGGGTTGATTTTTATTTAGCGTTATCCTTTATGTGTTAACACTACGTTGATTTTATTAGCGTTATTCTTTATGGGTTAATTAAGGGTTGATTTTTATTTAGCGTTATCCTTTATGGGTTAATTAAGTGTTGATTTTGTTTAGCGTTATCCTTATTAATATTTAAGGGTTGATTTTGTTTATGTTATTCTTGCGGGTTAATTAAGGGTTGATTTTTATTTAGCGTTATCCTTTATGGGTTATTTCAGGCTGGATTGTTACGTTATTCTTTATGGTTAATTATGTTGATTTTTATTTAGCGTTATCCTTTATGGGTTAATTACAGGTTGATTTTGTTTAGCGTTATTCTTTATGTGTTAATTAAGGGTTGATTATTTAGCGTTATCTCAGGCATACCATGCTTAGATTGTTTAGCGTTATTCTTTACAATAATTAAGGGTTGATTTTGTTACGTTATTTTCATAAGCGCCAATTAATGGTTGATTTTTATTTAGTGCCATCCTTTGTGGTTAATTAAACATCGTTTAGCGTTATTCTTTATGGGTTAATTAAGGGTTGATTTTTATTTAGCGTTATCCTTTATGGGTTAATTAAGGGTTGATTACAATAGCGTTATTCTTTATGGGTTAATTAAGGGTTGATTTTTATTTAGCGTATTCCTTTATGTGTTAATTAAGGGTTGATTTGTTTAGCGTTATTCTTTATGGTTAATTTATAACATTTTCATTGTTATCATTTATGTTTAATTAAGGGTTGATTTTGCTTTAGCGTTATTCTTTATGGCTACATTAAGGGCTGATTTTGTTAAGTGTTATGGCTCTTTCGGGTTAATACACCGGTGCTGATTTTTATTTAGGTGCGGTATTTCATGGGTTAATTAAGGGTTGATTTTTATTAAGCGTTATCCTTTATGGGTTAATTAAGGGTTGATTTTATTAAGTGTTATTCTTGTTCAGTTAACAAGGTTGATCGGTTGGCGCGTTATTTTATGTAATAATTAAGGGTTGATTTTTATTTAGCGTTATGCTTTATTGGTTAATTGATTTTTAATTAATTATCCTTTATGGGTTAATTAAGGGTTGATTGTTATTTAGCGTTATCCTTTATGGGTTAATTAATGGTTGATTTTGTTTAGTGTTATCCTTTATGGGTTAATTAAGGGTTGATTTTGTTTAGCTTCATCCTTTACGGGTTAATTGAGTGGTTGATTTTGTTTAGCGTTATCCTTTATGGGTTAATTAAGGGTTGATTTGTTGTTATAGTGTTATACTTTATGGGTTAATTAATGGTTGATTTTTAATTAGCGTTATCCTTTATGGGTTAATTAAGGGTTGATTTTTATTAAGCGTTATCGTTTATGGGTTAATTAAGGGTTGATTTTGTTTAGTGTTATCCTTTATGGGTTAATTAAGGGTTGATTTTGTTTAGTGTTATCCTTTATGGGTTAATTAAGGGTTGATTTTGTTTAGTGTTATCCTTTATGGGTTAATTAAGGTTGATTTTGTTTAGTGTTGTCTTGCGGGTTAATTTAGGTTGATTTTGTTTAGTGTTATCCTTGGGTTAATTAAGGGGTTGATTTTGTTTAGTGTTATCCTTTATAATAATTAAGGTTATAAGACTAGTTTAGTGTTATCCCCCTTGTAATAATTAAGGGTTGATTTTGTTTAGTGTTATCCTTTATGATAATTAAGGGTTGATTTTGTTTAGTGTTATCCTTTGTATTATTTATTAAGGGTTGATTTTGTTTAGTGTTATCCTTTATGTGTTAATTAAGTGTTGATTTTGTTTAGTGTTATCCTTATGGGTTAATTAAGGGTTGATTTTGTTTAGTGTTATCCTTTATGGGTTAATTACGTTGATTTTGTTTAGTGTTATTCTTTATGTTACCTGTTGTTGATTTTGTTTAGCGTTGGTTCTTATGGGTTAATTTAAGGGTTGATTTTTATTTAACGTTATCCTTTATGGGTTAATTAAGGGTTGATTTTGTTTAGCGTTATTCTTTATGGGTTAATTAAGGGTTGATTTTTATTTAGCGTTATCCTTTATGGGTTAATTTAAGGGTTGATTTTTATTTAGCGTTATCCTTTATGGGTTAATTAAGGGTTGATTTTGTTTAGCGTTATTCTTTATGGGTTAATTAATGGTTGATTTTTATTTAGCGTTATCCTTTATGGGTTAATTAAGGGTTGATTTTGTTTAGCGTTATTCTTTATGGGTTAATTAAGGGTTGATTTTTATTTAGCGTTATCCTTTATGGGTTAATTAAGGGTTGATTTTGTTTAGCGTTATTCTTTATGGGTTAATTTAAGGGTTGATTTTTATTTAGCGTTATCATTTATGGTTTAATTAAGGGTTGATTTTGTTTAGCGTTATCCTTTATGGGTTAATTAAGGGTTGATTTTGTTTAGTGTTATACTTTATGGGTTAATTAATGGTTGATTTTTAATTAGCGGTATTCTTTATGGGTTAATTAAGGGTTGATTTTTATTAAGCGTTATCCTTTATGGGTTAATTAAGGGTTGATTTTATTAAGTGTTATTCTTTATGGGTTAATTAAGGGTTGATTTTATTAAGTGTTATTCTTTATGGGCTAATTAAGGGTTGATTTTTATTTAGCGTTATGCTTTATTGGTTAATTAAGGGTTGATTTTTAATTAACGTTATCCTTTATGGGTTAATTAAGGGTTGATTTTTTTTTAGTGTTATCCTTTTTGGGTTAATTTAAGGGTTGATTTTATTTCGCGTTATCCTTTATTGGTTAATTAAGGGTTGATTTTGTTTAGCGTTATCCTAAAGAGTTAATAACAGGTTAATTAATGCAGAAATCTACATCTTTCGGACTTATTTTCATAGCTTCAAATTCAGAAAAAAAATGTTAGTTGGTCGTTTGATTTTCTTAAGCAGCATCTCAACCTCTATAGGTTATTTAATACCGAAATCAATATATTTTTAAGTAATTCTAGGCTTTCAACAACATATATCATGCATAACGTTATACTTTCAGGTAAAGTTGCTTTTTTTTATTTTTGATATAGAATTTGTAGATGATAAAATTTATTGGTGATAATTTTATTATAAAAATATTTCTTATATTCTTTTTTAGGCATGTATTGCCATTTTGCAATAAAAATCATTTTTAATTAATTGAATTATAAAAATGTACCGCTGAGTTTTGTTTGGCGGTGGTCAATATTTACTCATAGCTGTGATCCTTGCAAGTGGTAACACCCCAGGTCAAAGTAGATCTGCGAACAATAGCGAATAAGATGTTTTTCAACTTTCCTCAAAATCTTCAATCTCCCGATCAAAGCCTTGCTACCAGGTATAGTTTATCGTCATACCCAAGACTAGAAAGTAAGATTTGGTTCAATTTTCCTCAAGACCTTCCCCGATCAGAGTCCTTGTGCCGGATGTAATTTATCGTCGGAAATGTTCAGGACATAATCGTGGGTGTAATCTTAAAAATATAACACACGCATATGCCACTGTGTTGATGGCTGACTCAGAAAGAAAATTACACGACCTTCTAGACATAGTGGTAGAATCTAGTTAGTTAAATGCCATACGTGATACACGCTTAGAACGTCATATCTTGAGAGTAAAATTACTGATTAGACCAATTTTTCCGCAGTAGGTTGTTATTTCTTTCTACAGTAGACTGGTTGCCATTTATTTCTGCGGTAGACTAGTTGCCAATCGAGGCTATAGAACCCCATCTGTCATGTTAGTTGACCCATAGCTGGAGGGAAAAGACGGATTAAGATATGTTCCAAAGATATTTGCGCGTAAGCGAAATCCAACTGGAATTCGAACTCGGCTCTCCGATAACTCGATAATTCAGAGTCGATATCCACAGAACCACAATGCGCGCAATTGTAGATGAAAGTGAGAAAAAAATGTAAAACTGCAAGATGACATAAAATATAGTCATCAGCGAAAGAAAAAAATTGCGAGTAACAAATTCCAGTTGTCGAAATTTAAATATCTAGGAATTATTCTAATAGAGGATGGAAAAGGCGACACCTGAATCCGAATGCGCATTAGACTAGCGAAGAAAGCATTCCTAAGCCTAAGGAAGGCACTGAGAAACAAAAAATCTTTATTAGAAACAAAGAAAAGAGTGCTTGATTGATATGCGATATCCATCCCCTTATATGGCAGTGAGTGCTAGACAATCTTTCTCGGGATGTGTAAAAAATTAAAGGTAGCAAAGGACATTGAAAATTCCATGTCAGTCAGTTAAGTGCCATACGTGATACACGCTTAGGCGATCATGTCTCGAAAGAGACATGACTGACTGGGCAGAAGATTATCCCGCAGTAGGTTGAAATTGCTTTCCGCGGTAGACTGGTTGCTGACCAAGGCTATAGAACCCAATCTGTCCTGTTATTTAACCCATAACTGGAAGGAATAGATGGATTAATACCTTTCCCAATGGTATTTGCGGGTAAGTGAATAAAATGGATTCAACTGGAATTCGAACTCGGCTCCCCGATTTCTCGTTCCGAGCCGATATCCAATGCACCACAACGCACATTACGTAGCGAATAAGCAACAAATACCTCTTAAAACAGCAACAAAAGTTACACTTAACTTAGAATGAGGAAAAGAGCAGAAGTTAGTTGGATATTTAATGAGAAAGAGGGCTTGGAAATCATAACATGCACGAGGCACATGAAGAGCAGGAGAGATGCACAAAGATAACGAGCCATTTACCTGACGAGTTTGTGTGATTGGATGGCGTAACGAGAGAGGGTAAAGTTAGTAAAGGGAGAGAAATTGCTAAAGGCCACAAAATGTAGGCAGTTGGGGAGAGACATGATTGCCTAAAGAACGTGGCACATAGAAGAAGTATGATGATTAAAGGTTTGTAAATTATGATACTCACACGACACAATGAAAAAGTTAATTTTGAAATTACTAGGCAAAAACTAGGAGTAGATACTGATGCACGACATGGGTGCATATAATTTATATGTAGCAGCGAGAAGCATTCCATTGTTCAATCGAGTGACAGTGAGAGACGACTGACTTCTCTCCACTCAGCGATTGCAACGCGCTGTAGTGAATTTTCAGAATTCCAAGGGAGCGAAATCTGCGAAAGTATATTGGCGCAGCTTGGAGCAGTATGGAGCTCGCGCCATAATCAACGAAAAGTTTATTATTTGGTCAGTCAGTCTACTAAGTTCTATACATGATACACTCTTGGACTATCATGTCTCTTTCAATCTATTACTGTCTAGCCAAAGATTTTACCGCAGTAGGTTCCATTTTTTTTTTTTTTTGCAGAAACCGGTTGCCAGCCAAAGCTATAGAACCTGCTATTCAAACAATATCTAGAAGCAGAAGAGTTAGATTAAAACATTTCTTGGTATTTGTGCACAAGTGAATGCAAAAATTCAACAGTATTTTGAACTCGGCTTTTCGAATTCCCATATCTGTTGCACCACAACGCACATCCATAGGGAAGAACAAGTGTAACCAACGAAACCCACTATGATCGGATAACAACATCGCTCCGAGAAAAATACGTCTAGAGTCCAGATACTTTGACAGGGGAAGTCTAACAAGATCCCGTTAGCACTCGTGGCGGCAATAGTGGGGGTCAGTGAGAATGAATTGGTATACTGTAAAGTTTGTGCTCATTAGCCAGCAAGTGCTGTACACATAGATTCGTAATCAATCGAAAAAAAAAACCCGTTGAATGATACCAGAAGTGCATCTACGTGTAATGAGAGGTAACTATGGCGGAAAGTGACTTATTCCTTTGTTTTTCCGTGAAAATAAAGCTGTTGTATGACAGTTACTTTTATATTTCATTTACCCGCATAGTTGAAATATTTCTTTTCATATTATACAGTAATTTATGCTTTATGCGCCTCAGCAGAAATAAACTTATTGTATTTATTGTACTGTCACCGGTAGAAAATTAACTAATCAAAACTCAATATTTTGTCGCAGCGATCATGGCCATCATAAAGCCTGTACACTCCGCTGATGGATAGAAATTGAGTAGTGTATATTTTTATTGATATTATTATTGAAATGATAAATTTCTAAAACATATCTATGGGAGAGAGCTATGGAAGAAAAGTTTAATCACTCCTTATTACTTTCCTCAATTATGGGTATGATTATATCAATGATATAACTCCATACATTACGCACTACAGGGACGGAACGAAATGGCTGAAAGCAAAATGAATGATAAACCTGCTTTGTCCTAAGAGAGACTTTTATACCAGTGAAACATAAATGTGTCCCATGCGGAGAATAATATATCATATATATGCACAACGAACAAAGTGTAAGGAGAAACAAAAAAGGACGGTCTTACATATAATATGGAGAAGCCATGTTTAGGACCCCAGTTTTAAACGGACCGGATTCATCTTCAATGCCTCAGACAAGAACATATTCCTAAAACTGGAAACGGAAAGTTTTAGCTTTTTCCAAGTTGAGTACCGCTAAACGGAGATTTCTATATCAAGTGAAGATACATTCCCAAAAGGAAACGCACTATGGACTTATAAGCTGTAGCATTTGGCTGATGGTTGTCCCGTACGAAATCCGGGCACGACTAAGAAACACTTACGTCTTGACGCAAATAAATTTAGTTCTATCACTGTCTGATATGACGTTATTGAGCGACCATTACGCGCCCCATGTGACTTACCTTCACCAAAAGGAGAATGATTTCTCGACTGCAACAAATGTTTAAATTTAGTTAGTAAGAACAAATCCTGGAATAACTAAGTATTTCATGAATATTAAATTCTTCTTCTTCTTCTTCTTCTTCTTCTTCTTCTTCTTCTACGTGCCCTGTTCTTTCAGGACGTTGGCGATCATGGCTTTCCACGTCTCCCTATCCCTGGTGCCTCTTAGCACACTTTCTCCTGTTACACTACGCGACCCGCGTTCCGACATCCACCTGATCAGGTCCTTCAAATATGTTATCCGCTGCATTCCCCTGTCTCTTTTTCCTTCTATCTGGCCTGTTAGTTTCAGGTTTTCCAAACACTCCTTCCTCCTTGCTTGTCCCAGGAACCTTAGCTATCTCTTCCTGATGCTCAGTATTAATTTCATTTTCATTTCCATCCTTTCCAAAACCTTATCATTGCTCACATGCTCGATCCATGATATTCTCAGCATCCTTCGGTAGAACCACATTTCAGTAGCTTCATGTTTTTCGTTCATCTTCGATGATATTGTCCAGCATCCACGGCGATTTGAAGAGTTGACATTACATAACAATCCAGTACCCTCTTCTTTTTTTCTAGCGAAATTGTCCTTAATACTTTACTGGAATGCTTCATTGCCATACCAATTCGCCTTCGGGTCTCTGTGTCGCACTTTCCGTCTTCTGTTATAACACTTCCCAGGTATATAAATTTTACACTTGCTTGATTTTAGTTTCGGTTTTCTTGGAGTTTATTTGTAGACCTTTCTTGTCATTCTCTTGAATATCAAATTAGGAAGTATTAAAATAGTTGACACAAAAAAAAATGCAAGCACATTGGAATCAGTAAAATCTCTGCAAAGTATTAACAGGAAAAGTTAATGAGGAACAAAGTAGAGTCTTGAACTTGAATTACTAGGATTAAGAAAATTTACACTTATATTTGGATTTTTGACAACGTTTTGACCGTGGTGCCTTCAGATCTTCCTCAGGTCTAAATGGATTTGGGTAAACCACAGGGAATTCCGAATCAGTCAGTTAGTTAAGTGCCATACGTGACACACGCATGGGTGATCTTATCTCGAAAGAGACATGACTGACTTGGCAGAAGACTATCCCGCAGTAGTTTGCAATCACTTTTTGTGTTACACTGGTTACCAACCAAGGCTATAGAATCCAATCTGTCCTGTTAACACATAACTAGGCGAAAGAGATGGATTAATACCTTTCCCAAGGGTATTTGCAAGGAATTTGAACTCGGTAAAGTTATTCGGTATCCAACTGGAATTCCGAATACCTTTATTTAATATACGGGAGTAGATTGTTTTAGCTCGACTGCTCATATCTACGGATATCATCTAGTTCGTATTTTATTTCTTATCGTCTAGTTGGTAAAAGCGTTGGTTTGTGAATTTGCTGACATAGTGGTTGCGAGTTCAATCACTTAGTCGAGTAGTGTATAGATGCATTCAGTTGAAACAGGCGATATCTGAACAGTGCTGAGTGAAATTAAAACTATTTGAAATTTTTATAAATAAGTATTTGGGCGAGAATATTCTACTCCTATAGATTAAATAAAGGGCCCAGTTCGAATTCTCTGTAGGTTACCAGGACCTATATAAACATGGGGAAGGCCGGAAGTATAAACGATGTGATTAAAAAAGGAGACAATTTTCCGGATATAAATAGTCTAAATATTTAATATCTATCTTCCAGTAAATACTGGATTTTTCCACACAGATGAAGCGTGGATGTCAGCAAGAAAAATGTGGTTCTACAGAAGGATGGTGGGAAAACTGTAATGTGAACATATGAGCAATGACAAAGTTTTAAGGAAAATGAATAATAAAGAGAAATTTAGAATAAGAAGTTTGAATTATTGGAAAACATAATGAGGGAAGACGACCTGGAAAGTTTGATACGCACAGTATATATTGAAGGCAACATGGGTAGATATAAACCTATGGAAATCTACTTAGTAAGGTAGTGTATGTTGCTGGCAGAACAGGGATTTAGAGACACTAGAGAAAAATAAATACTTACGGATAAAAAAGGTAGCAGGTTGTGTAAAGCCATGGTAGGTGGCATACATTGTGAACAAATACAAATTCTTCGTATGTTCTCGGGAAATTCATTTTTCTTTTTGTGCTCGGTGTGATGGCTAGTGTGCTAACCCGGTTCGATTCTCCACATGATCAATTATTAAAATTTTCTCATCTTATTTGTTGATTTATATCAACCTGGAAAAACGATCAAACCTTGTGCATTTTATTTTTTTGAAAGATCTACAGTGCGACACAATTCTTGTTCGTAAAAATGTATAAATAGAAAAGTTTGGAAGGCTATCTATTTCGCTAAACAGAACATTGCTTTCATGTCTGTAAATACGAATTTGCACGAGATACTAGATTAGCAACTAGATCCCACACTTTTACAGTGAAACCGACAAAATGCAACCGCAACTTCTACTCCAACAGTTTCTTTCCTCGCACTTCCCGACTGTGGAATTCCCTTCCACACGATTGCTTCCCCGATGGGTACAATCTCCAGGAGTTTAAATGTAAGGTCAATAGACACCTCCTAACAAACTAACTTGCTCCCATTCCTCCTGACATTCCCTATGTCTAACCACTCATTCTCTTTACCTTCCCCTATGTAGCCCCATGCGCATTAGTGGTAGTGGAATGCCTTGCTTGGGGTGAGATGATTAAAAAAAAAACAGACTGTCACCACTCGATGTTGACCTCAGTCACCATTTGTACATTTACATACACTCTATTCCTAATATTGAGTAATTTTACCCATACATATTGTGTAAATTAAAACAATATATTTACCATATACCAGTTAGAAAAAGACATAATTGATCTATCTGTTTGTAAAGAGGCCGCAGTAAATTATTATGCTATTTACTGAATAACCTGTACATGTGAATTGTTTAAGACAGTCGTTTTCTTCGCACACTATCCATCATAGCAGCATGGTTTACTGGTGAACTATCGTCGGTTTTTTCAATCGTAGGCTTTTTCAATAGTTTTCCATTACCCAGCTGATTATAGTCCTTCGGCTGCTGTAAGAAGCTCATCCACCTTTTCTTAGACTGAAGTGAATTCAGAGCCTTTCTTCTCCTTGAATAGTTGCCAACCATGGCTGTAGAGATCAGCTTGTTTTGCTATTTAACCATAGATTTGGAGAGGAAGAAATGGTTTCTTAACTTAAAAATCCCAAGAATATTTGGACGTAGGTAAATGTAACGAACTCATCAAGGAGCTGCCATCGTCTTTCCGAATTCTCCTTCCAAGCCTTATCAATAAAACCATTCGTACATCCAAGATCACAGCACCTGTAATTACAAAGCAGTCAGCCATCTAGTTATTAAATAGGTTTGGCGTTGTTTAACTTCAGTGAACCGTCGTTTCAAATTTATAGTCGTTATATATATATTGGTCCACTCCCACAATTCTTTTAAGTTGTAATGATTTCCCACTTCAATACATTCAAATAATATGATGTACTTTTTTAGTTTAAATTTCCTCATTATATATGTTTCCTGCCTGTTGATGGTACACTGAACTCTGAAACTTGATAGCTTTCGAGTGGCAATATTCTGCTAATATAACAGTACGAATATCTATATCTATATCTATATATATTTATATATATATAGAGAGAGAGAGAGATCGATAGATAGATATGTGTGTGTGTGTGCCGTTTCAATGGTACATATTGTTGTATAATATTTCTAGGTGCACGCATACTACAGTAAAATTTATTTCCATACGTTAGGCATATCTGAAAATGTTTATAAATTATATTACAATATTGGGAAGTATAAAAGTATATACAAAAGCAAATAATCTTCTTTTAATCGAGATGAAGTCACGTTGTTCAATTGATCGCGGCTTAGTAGCGCCACTTAATACAGTGACGCAAGTGGCAAGTCCGTCAGTCAGAGTCAAATCCAGCAGTTTATTTTTTAACTAAGGCTAAATTTACGTAACACGCGGTGTCCTATTTATTAGCTGATGGCTCTGTTTTTCTATGGAAAATTATCTTGGCCAGATAGAGAAAATATATCCAGCTTGGACTTTCCAATTTTAAAAATAATCATAGCTCGACGTTTTCCTATATTGAGAGGAATATGTCATAGATTTGTGACATAGCAAAGAAATCTGTCTCGCCTTATTCTAGAATCTGAAATATGGCTTCTCCAGAAACAGAGAAGTATCTCCAGCAGTTGTAATCCTGTTATGGTGCCTTTTTATTCCCGTTTTGCACTACTTGTTTAGACATGTGTTATAATTTCTCCAGTGTGATAAATGTAAATATGTGTTATCGTTTTGTGTAAGACTTAGCGGTATATAACTTTCCCTGTAAACAAAGCATGTATGTCATTTGTTTTCTTTCAGATATTATGTTCTTTCTGTGAAATAATGTGGTATTATTAGAGATAATAACTGGGAGCACATACCTTTTCTAATCTCGTAACCATTATAAATATTTGTGGGATGTAACTTTTTGTAAGCACAAGATATTTTTAGATCTTTAAAATGGTTCGACAAGTTTTTTACTCTTTACAAAAAAGAGTATACATATGACTCATTAGAAATATCAACAAGTATTTGATCAGGTTAACAAGCACGATGCTCTTTTTTTATTTTCAACAGAAAAAAAAACACAGCTTTTTTGTTCAGTGTTCGTTGAAGATAAAACGATTAAAATCTTTCGGATCTGTTCTTTTGCGTGAAAACATTGATCGACTCGATAAGGAGATGAAAAAAAATACAAGAACAAGTTAACAATCACTGTGAAAATTTTATCTGCTATAATCAGATGTTTTTTTTGTTTTCACATTCCGTCCTTTATTGAGAGAATGAAAGAATTAATTTCAGTATCTTTTTACCAAGGTAAAAAGTTTAAAAAGTTTTTTCGTTTTTTGTTTCAGCAGATTTAATTATTCAAAATCTACTAATTCGGTAAAATTGATTAATACAAATTATAAAATCCTAACGTTTGTTAGTCTTTAGGTATTTCTTTATTTTACCGAAATTAACATTTATATAAAAAATAAAATCTGTCTCAAGGTGTAGTCGCCATGGAGTTTTTCTTTATAACTAAAACCTCTACAGATTCTTATATATACACACACCAACGTAGGCAAACGAGAAATCCAGATTTTCTTATTATATTT
>JBBBDQ010000872.1:3915000-3955000 GCA_037127315.1 Ascarosepion bandense | reverse complement strand
ACTTGCACACACGCACACACATACACACACAAACACCCATATATATATATTCAATGCGCTCTTTGGAATAGTTAATTTTCTAAGCGCCGCTTCGACGTGGCACAAGGCTGAAAGTATGGGGTACCCTGTGAGGATGGAACTCACTACTCAGTTATAATGATTCTAGCGAGATGAGCTTGCTAATCATTACACAACGCCGAGTTGCCCGTACGATTTTTTGAAGAGATGTCCATTTTTAACTGTGTTAATTTACGCCTATTGGCCTGTGTATTTGAGTGTCTTGTTAAAAACAAAACTGACTTTCTTCAGAGTTCAAATATGCATCGGGGCTTATTGGAGAAAATACCATCCCCCACTGTATGCTTTAGACACATATGACAAAAAGTCGTTACAGCCAAGCAAGCTTTAATTAAAGATGTTCTTATGGTACTTTTCTCTGTTTTTATTTCTTAATCGACGAGTTTAGAGACGAGAGAAATATCTAAGTCCCATAAACCAAGAGAAGCTCTCGAAGACGTTAACATTTTTTGCAGTAGTTTAATATATACGTGGTTCGTTGTGATACAGTGGATATCGGAATTTATTGCATTCCCTTACGTATTAATCCGTCTCTTCCCTCCAGCTATGGGTCAAATAATAGGACGGATTAAAACCTGCAGCCTTGGTTAACAACCAGTCTACCGCAGAAAGTAATAGCGACCTAGTACAAGAAAATCTTCTGTCCAGTTAGCCATATCTCTTTCGAGGCATGATCGTCCAAGCCTTTATCCCGTATGGCATTTAACTGACTGCATCTATAGGTTATGCACATCTCACTTTATCTCATATATGTATATATATATATATATATAGCCTTTGAGATTTCACTCGCCCGATCGACTCAGGCGATTAAAAACTTAACTGGGTGATTAAAGTTTATTGTTTTACTCGCCTGCGGTCGATTAAAAATCTCCCAAAGAAACGTGTCCCTTCAAATATAGTAAAAGGAAATCTAATTCCTTTTACAACGCAAAAGTATGCCATTGAAGATTCACAAGTTATTTAGCATGACCTACAATGACATTATTGAACACTTTGGTCATACATGGCACCGGATTTACGTCGAAATGCGTGGCTAAACAAAAAACAGTGGCATCCTACAATCACCAAAGCAAGATCTGACAAATAGAATTTAAATAGACAAGCTCCTGTTTCGCTGTTATCGTCCCGGTCAGTGTAAACATTCGTTTAATTAACTCTTCTAGAGTGGAGCCAAAATGTCTCTATCGCCCAGATTAAAGACGCTCACAAATTTTTAGAAATTCATTTGGAAAAATATTATCCTTGACTCAACATCTATATTTCCTTTCCGCTTACGAAATGTAATCGCGAACATTTGAAAGAAAGAAAAAAAAATACGCATACTTCTTTCAACCACGCACCGAAAAACAAATTATACAAATAAGTAATTTTCTTTATAGAAAATCGTTGGGAAAATCAATTTGTTATTTTTTATCATCTATGAGATGGAAATTGTAGATAAACAGGAAAAGGAAACTACGAATTTAGGTACGTCCGCTCAATTGTAAAAAAAAAAAACCCAGCATATCATGATGTTAAAAGGGCCCAAACTTAATAAAAACAAAGTTTTATCATCAAAATGTTTATGCTGTTATTAAGAGGAAAGATCAAGTTATATTTTTAAATCCTTTCTAACACGTTCGAAATTTTATATTTTTTAAATCCTTTCTAACACGATCGAAATTTTAATGAAAATTTAATTTTTTGTTTTCTGTCAGCGATTTACGCTTTGTTTACGTAAGGTAACTTTTAAGAAAATGGAGTCGGTCAAGTAAAATGATTTTGAATTGAGTAAATTTTGCTTCGCGCTCGATCGCCTAATTTCTTTTTCAAATCTCAAAGGCTGTATATATATATATATATATATATATATATATATATATATATACAGAGAGAGAGAGAGAGAGAGAGAGAGAGAAAGAGAGAAAGTGAAAGGAAGCCAGAGAGAGAGAGAGAGAGAGAGAGAAAGAGAAAGATGGGTTGTGCAAACCTGATTGTGAACATTCCTATCTTATCAACATTTTCTTTTTCCTATTTAATTTAGATATGTTACAAATGAAAGTAAGCATAGCTATTAAAGTATGAAAAACAAAAATCACAAATTTAAACGTCATTCAGGGGTCTTTGTTTTTTGTCTAAATTCGAGAACTCTTTCCACTCCTAGTACGTCTCAAAACAAAAGATTATGTAAAATTCTCTATTCTTCATCCATAAGTTTCAATGTGTTAAATTATTAAACAAGACAAATCTGAAGTTCATGTTAGAAACTGTCGCAAATCATTGTTGATAAAATAAGATCTACTATGACAGGTTCCTAATTTGCAATTAGATACATTGTTTTTAGTTTGAAATTTTCTAACTGAATTGTTCACCTATAACAATTATTGTATATAATTAGGCTACAATAAAAGTCACCTATAACCCATTATTGTATCTAATTAGGCTACAATAAAATTTGCGTTTTATATCAATACTAACTTATGCAAATTGCTATGTAGTTGAGTGGTGGGTGCCATAGATTCGAGCGTGAGGTCACCGGCCCTGTATATATGATTGATACAAATAAAATTTTTCACAAGTTTTGTACTTATTCGGTCTACTCGTCAGGTAGTTTCAGCGATTGTCTGTGTATTTGTCATTTTTCATTATTTTAATGCTAAGATTGGCATAATTGATATGTGTGTTAATTGGCATGCTACTATTGAAGAGGTTAAATTCTTTCTTTTTCGTGTGTGTATGTAAGTTTTTTAAGTGTGTGCGTTTGTGTGTGTATACGTTATTTTGTGTATCCGTTTCTGCGCGTGTGTACATGATTGTGTATATGTATGTCTATGTATGCGAGTGGGCATGTTTGCGTGTATGCATACGTACGTGTAAAATGTTGAGGTTGTTTCAACGAAATACTATTGTTTTTAGAAGAGTCTTATAAAATTGACAATGAAAAGTGCTCAATACAAGTTAGTTACTTTATTAGAGTCGTCATTATTTCGTCTTTCTTTTTTAATAGGGAGTCTGGATTCAGTAAATCACTAGATTAGAAATTACTAACATTACTTTTACCCATGAACTAATTTTACTATTTTTAGGACGAATAAAACATATTCCAATAGAATTAACCCTTTCCTGTTCCCAAACAGAGTACCGCCCTTTTCACCTCTGAAAGTGGGTACACACGAGTCACGTGATCAACGACACATTCAGACGTGGGACGCATGATGGAACAGACTTGGAATATGGCCGTCAATGGTTAGAGATGGGTTGTGCAAACCTGATTGTGAACATTCTTCTGCCCTAATGGTTGTGACACACAACCCGATAAACTGGGACTGATACCGCATGTACATATTTTGTAATGTTTCTCCACGTAAAATAAATGTATCTTCCAGTCAACCATGAGTAGAGATCTACTTTTCTTTCGTTCCATGCATTTTCTCCACGTCCTGCACACACACACACACACACATTCGTCCACGGACCATGAATCATTTTGAGACAAAAACCCTGTTCATAACACTATTAAAGTTTTTTTGGTTTTATTTGCATGGCTGGACTTCCATAAAAATTCGATGAAAAAACTATTAGATAAGCTAAAGTATTATATGACAGCAATAGTAAATGGGATGAGTGTTTTGGTATCTTGTGGTGCAGTGGATATTGACTCGGAACGATAAATCGGACAGCCGTGTTCGAATTCTAGTTGAATACGTTGCATTCACATACGCGCAAATACCCTTGGAAAAGGTATAAATCTGTCAATTCTCCATCCAGGGGTTAAATAGAAGGATAAGTTGGTTTCTATAGCCTTGGTTAGCAACCAGTCTGCTGCAGAAAGTAATGGCAACCTACTGCGGGAAAATCTTCTGCTCAGTCAGTCATGTCTCTCTCGAGACATGATTGTCCAAGCGTGTATCACGTATGACACTTAACAGACTGACTGTTGTGGTGCAATGAAGTTGGAATTTAAATTGAATTGCTTCATTCACTTGTGCAAAAATACCCTTGGGAAAGGTAATAATCCATCTCTTTTGCGTCCAGCTACGAGATGAATCGCAGGAGAGACTGGGTTCCATATGTTGTTGGCAACCATTCTGCTGCAGAAAGAAACGGCAGCCTACGCCGGAAAAATATTCTGACCGTCAGTCATGGATCGAAAGTGATATAGTCGCTCAAACGTGTCTCACGTATGACACTTAACTGACTGACTGAAATATATATGCTTTATTTTAAAGCAAAACTAATTTACGAAAAATAAATTTGTATTTATCAACAAAATTTCGTAGAACCTTTACTTACTCTAGTAAATTAGCTCATAATAAACAATTTAAAAATATATGAGTAACTAATAAATAAAAAAGTGCTGCTTTACTCAATAAGATCAAAGCAGTTGTTGCTGCTCTGTGAATTTTTTAAATATACTTGACTCCATTGATGTCAGTGATAGACAAAGAGAACACCTTTTCACAATTTCATGTCTATTACTATATTAAATAATTTATATTAATATATTAATACTTTATTTCATTCATATTTCAAATTAATCTATTAAATATTTTTATTTTTTATTTTCGTATTAATTTTATTTTTATTTTATTAATATATAAATTTATATATATTAAAATAATTCATATAATAAATTATAATATTTATATAATTTTCCTTTATATATATATAATCAACTGTCATCACACCTGTATTCCTATCCTTCTCTTGCTACTTTCTGACTGGTTCGTCCTTCTCTTGAATCTCCTCTAATCTTTTTCTCTTATGTAGCCCCCGTGCACATCAGTGGCGTTATCGCCTTGCTCGGGGGTATATGATTAAACATATATATATATAATCCTTTCTTTTTATAACACATCACTCAATAAGTCCCGGGCCCGACATATTGATGTCTCCACTAATAAAAAATCCATATGATTTTTATGAAGTATTTACTTTCAAATGGCAGTTAACAAAATGTGGGAGCAATCGGATTATTAGTTTACAAAATACAGAGAAGCTATTGCTGCAAACTTTACAAAACAATGGAAAATCTGAAGTTTTGGGAGTTGATTAATCATATTTTCTGATGATAAAAATACTGTTAAAGTAATAAAATGACTTGATAAGTGTTTTTCGGACTATGCTCCGTTGGCAACAACGCGTGAATGGTTATATGCTGACATTAAACGTGGTCATACAGACAAGAATGATGCTGAACGCTCAGGTCACCCAATATAGGCAGTTGTCCCAAAAAAACACCAAAAAGATCGACAAACTCGCTTTCGCCGATCGTAAATTGAAGTTGCGTGAGATAACAGAGGAATGAATATATCAGAAGGCAGTTTATTCACCATTTTGCATGAAAATTTGTCTTCTGGGCTGATTTCTTGTCAACGATGCTTCTGTAATTGTTCTTTTTTACAGGTAGAAGTTTTGACCTGACGGAAACCCCTTCATCCATTGGGAGAGATGATCCACCTTCAGGTTGGTTCTGAATTCGGAGTTTTTCTTCTCCTAGACCGATTACCACCTATGGCTATAGAACCCAGTCTGCCCTAATATTTACCAATTGCTAGGGAGAGAAGAGATGGATTCATACCTTCTCTATGGTTTCTTTTGAATAAAGTAGTGCAGTAAAATTTCTTCAAAATACACTTTCTTCTGCACGAAATCGAATATGTTTAACGTTATAAAAACAAAGTTGTTTGCACTTCGGCGACATAAATGCAATGGGTTTCAAGCGTGTTTATAAGACTCCCTTATAGATGCGTTACCATCAGAAACTCTCCGCACGCTGTTCGGCGAAAGCCATCTGTTGGAAAACAGTGAGAACTTATTCAAGGTTCTAATATTTCGTAAATATCTATCTAGGTACCCAGCGAGAAATATATTTGTTCTGAAGAGGCAGAAATATATTTGTTCTAACAAGAGATTTGTCCTGAAATGTCTTATCGGATAACTTGCGGGAAAATTATTTTTCGCCATCTTTATTTCTGACAGGAAAGTGGACACTTTTTTAAGCTAATTCAAATATGGCGATGAAAGTAAGGAAAATTAACACGTCGCTCCCCTAGAGCATAAGCCATCGACGAACTCTCGACATCGCACTCTGTTCTGGACTGGCTTGTTGTTTCTGGAACAATTTTTTTACAGGTAGGGTTACTGGCCCAACGTAAAATCTTTTATCCTAAAAGAAAAACCCTGAATTAAAAACCAGCCGAGGTAGTTCACCTTCAGAGTGGTTTTGAATTCACAGTCTTTCCTTCTCTTAGACTGGTTGACACCCCAAAACTGGTCTGTCCTGGGGATAGAAGATATGGATTCGTATCTTTCCCAAGGTTATTAACACATAAGTTAATGTAATGAACTCGCATTGTATTCAAACTCAGATCTACCGATTCCTCAGTTCGGCCTGCTAACAATTACTGTATGGAAAGTGCGAGATTGAAATCCGAAGACAAATTTGCATGGCAAATGACGCATTTCAAAAGATAACCAGCGTACTGAGGGACAAAAAAAATTATTGGAAACAAAGAAAAGAGTTCTGAATTACTATGTGATGTGTTCTTCTTTATGACAGTGAATGTTGGACGATCTCCACAAGAATGAAGAAGAGGCTTGAGACAGCAGAAATGTCGTTCTACAGAAGGATGCTGAGGATCTCATGGACAGAACAGGTGAGCAACGATGAGGTGTTGAAGAGAAGAAAACATACTTAACATCAGGGAAAAACGAATGAGGTTCCTGTGACACGTAATGGGCAAAGAGAATTTCGTACTCACAGGACGGATAGAAGAAAAAAGAGACAGGAGAAAGCAGTGCGAGCCATTTTTGAGAGGCGGGGCTGGGTTTGGGAAAAATACCGAGTGGAGCGGAGCGGGATTTGGGAAAAATACCAAGAGGAAAATATTGAGAGCGACAAGAGACAGAAGCAAGTTCAAGTCCATGATCGCCTACGTCTTTAAGGGTTACGGCACATGAAGAAGAAGCCTCCTAGTGTGAAAAGTGGGCTTGGAGAATATGACACTCATAGTATAGGCAAAATAATCGTATAGGAGCATCGAGTAATCTCCATAAAAAGCTGGTCCAAATGGATGGAATAGCAAGGAATCGGAAGTAGAATAATTGACAAACATTACTTAAAGCTGCAAAAAAAGGAACTCGTGTAGAGATGTGAAGAAGAATAAGAAGATTTTACGAGTAAACTGCATTTTGAAAAATTCTTTTTTGTTTTATGAAAGTTTCAGTCGCAGAATTACTTGTTCTTTGATTAATTTTTCTAACGTCACAGACTTTGTATTTGTTCTTACATATATTCTTTACAGCAAAAGTCAAACAGAAACTGTCAGAATCGAAGTTCTCGATAGATTATACTCTAAAAGAGATTTTAATTAATTAATTAATTAATCACAGTTCAAAGCCTCTTTGTTGGGAAAGATAATAATAGAAAAAAGGTGTGAAAATGTGTTGAGTTAATAATCTGGGAAGATAAAGAAGTATAGTCGAGAGGACAAATGTCCTGGAGGATTTGTTTTTATTTCTTTGGAAATCTGTTCTTGATTTTTACTTTATCTTTCTGAGGTGAGTGGTTGGATCAATGGTTGCATGGCTGTAGAAGCAATTTCGGGTTTTGTTTTCTCATCAAAAAGTAAACAGAAGTGAAACCACAAAAAGGCTTTTGTGATAAATTTAAGAACAGATCAAAGAAAAGAAAGAAAGCTAAAGACGAAAGAATGAAAAAAGGAGAAAAATAATAGAAGAGTTTCAAAATGAAACCAAAGAAGAGGAAAAGAAACGAATTAAAAATTGCTTGATAAGAAAAACAATGCATAAAACAATATATAACTAAAAAGATTTGCGTGTGTATTTAAAATTTTAGATATAGCTAAAATGTATCTTTAAAAAGGCAATATAAATAACTCCTGTTATTTAAAATTTGTAATACATACATTAAAACCAAACTAAATCTAAATATAATTAAAAATTAATTACATTAGAAAAATTAACATCATTTATTCTCATTACGTCACTTAGCATCTTCCATAATTAACTTTCTTTTTCACCTAGCGTGATGATTATCTATGAGCGTTTCCTGAATTAAAAAAATAGAAAAACTAATAAATTTGTCCATTTACCTTTTAAATACTTATTACCACATATATGTATATATATATATATATATATATATACACTAATTACTTAGTTTCTGGTCATAAAAAGATTAGACCAGTGCACGTGTGTATTAAAAAGTGTTCAATACAATTATATTGTAGAACTTCTGAATATTTTCCATTTGTAAACGAATTATTACGCTTAGAGTAATAACTCGTTTATAAATGAAATATATATATATATAAGGCACAGTATAAATGAAAAATCTATGACAAACTGGAAAAAAGTATTCCTGTGACGTGTTTCATCCCTAAGGCCCTCATCGGACTAAATTTGTTATGTTGGTGAGACTACACATGCAGACGAACTAGCGATGCAGGAAATATTATAATTACTTTATATATCTAGAATATTGTCATATGTAGCTGATATTAGAAAAAAAAATGAAACCGGGTAGATATTGAAATTAAAAAAAAATTAAAAAAACTAGCTTATCATCCTTATTTCCTGCACATGAATAGTCACCCTAATATAACAAATTTCGTCCAACGAATTCCTAAATGATGAAATACATCACAAGAAAACTTCTTTCACATTGTCATATATATATATATATATATATATATATATATATATAATTTCACCCCAAGCAAAGCGGTACCGTCACTGATGCGCAGGGAGGTACATAAGAGAGTAAAAGGCGGAAGGAGAGTGAAGAAAAAGAACTAGTTGTAGGGGGTATCAGGGAAAGGGAAAGTGAAGGATGTGAACACAGGTGTAAAGGCACTTGCGAAGGTAGTGAGAAAGGAATAAAACAAGATCCACGGATTGATGTATAAAGGATGAGGGAATGATTAGTGTTAAGTGGATAAGAAATGGAAATTGACATTGCATTTAAATTCATGGAAATTGACATTGCATTTAAATTCATTCAGCCTTCAGGAAAGCAAGTATACAAACGAGAAAAGAAACTGGTCGAGAAGAATTGTTGGTTGCATTTGGTAGGTTTAACTATAAGAGGATGGGACCTTGTTGCCAGTCTATTTGCTCGAGTAAATTCGTGTTGAATTGGCGCCAGTGACCTAAATTCGTCCTAGCAGAACCCATAACAATATTTGTTGAAGAATCACAATGAATCTACAGTCGGGCTGCCAGTTCTGGTCCGATCACATTACAGATTCTCCTTTAGATCCTGTCCAGAGCTCTGAGATGGACATTAGGGGCACCTAACCAGTATGAAAAAGTCAAAGACAATCTGGGCGTAGAGAAAGAATAATCTGGTATTTTATCGTTTCGAAGAAAATCTTCCGACACTCTCATGTTTTATTAAGAACATTCTCTTTATTAATATCTTAAATTCGAAACCTGTTAAATTATTTAATTATAAATTATTTAAATTATTTAAATTAAAATTAAATTATAAATTATTTAAATTATTTAAGTTATAAATTATTTAACAGCTGTTAAATAAGAACTCCCGTTAATTACATATTGGGAAAAAATTAAAAAGAACACATGTATCAATACACCAAATAAGAGTACCGATCTGAAAGAAGATAAGGAAAAAAAGAAAAACTATAGACAATGAGAGGAAAAAACTAGAAAGAAAGCTAGAATTAAATAAATGATGAACACAACCAAATAAAGCAAAAAACAAAAACAAAAAAACAACAAAGGTTTGAAAATGATCAGAAAATATTCGAAAAAGCTATTAATAGGACAAATAATATGAAGCAAAAATGAATATAGATTATATATTTAAAAAGAAAGGAATCACATCGAACAGTAGAAAATTGAATCTGAAATTAGAAGCCAGTTTTCGTAGTGTTTAGTGGGCGCATTAAGATAAATCTTTAGCGAGTTTGAAAATGTGAAATCGAGTAGAGAGGGAAATTAATAAGGTTATCGCTTTATGAAGAAATAAGGTAGAAAGAAAAAGAAGACAGGCACAAACGAAAGTTAGAATAGTAAATTTAACCGCAAAGTCAGAAAAAACCAAAAGAACTTGGATATATAAAAAAAAAGAAAATAGTTATTTAAATTTAGGGGCTTAACTTTATTTTCTACTAATCTAATAATCCTGGCAAACAAAGAAGAGACACAGATAAAGCTATTAACGATTCTGGCATGAAATTTGAAAAGAAGATACGAACGGAAGTTCAAAATGTAGCCATATAATAATAAAATAAACGGATAATTATTGAATTTGCATTAAAATTTCAAGTAATGCTTGTAATATTGCTTTGTTTTATACATGATCTAATAAAACATCTAGTGAAAAGAAAGCTTTATTTTTGGCATTTCTAGATCTTGGACTGATGATAATTAGAGGTAAACAACATGGTGGCTCATTAATTTGACTCCTGTCAATTTAAGACATAATAATTTATAATCGCCTTAAAATGTAAATATTCCCTTTCTTTCCACTTTTATATCTCATATGCGTTCAGTTTTCTGCAATACATGGCTTCTTTGTTTTAGCCGACTTCCCTCTTTTATCAGATATCAAGTTAACGGTGTCAGAGTTGTTTTAACTACCCACAATCTTCAAATGTGGTCTGACCTAATTTTTCTTATTGATTTTTATTTATTAATCATATTAATTAACATATTTTCGGTTGGTTGATAATTGTTTATTTGAGTTGAAGATGAATTTGGGTACACAGTTTTAAAATTCAGGTTTATGGTATCTTAAGATTATTAAATCATTTAATACCAAACAGAAAAGGGAAGTGGAAGTAGGTAAGAATTATTTACTAATTTTTCTCGTTTAAGCATGCCTAAAAATGAAGCCTTTCTTTTTTTTATGTACCGTGCCCTTTGAGGACGTGAAATATCATGGCTCTCCACAACGTCCTACACCTCGTAGTCATTAGTATTTTTTTTATTGTGCTAATCCATGTTCTGTTAACTAATTAGACAAGATCGTTCAGTAGATCATGCGCTCATTTACTTTGTTCTTTATGCCTTCAATATGGTAATTTTCTAAGTAAAGCTTAGATATGGCCCAAGTCCAAAATGGGACTCAGTGAGGATCGAACTCACTATTCAATCGCCATTGACTAGCGAGAGATGTTTGCTAAAACTTACATGACGTCGAAGTGTCGGTTGTCTTCAATATGTCTTGTTAGTGTCAAATTTTCCAAGCCCTCTTTCGTAAGTCTCAACTGTCCTTTTCATTTTCATTTTCACTAACATTTTCTCGGTGCTCGCTATTCTCAGCATCATTCTTTAAAACCACCTTTCTGTTGCTTTAAGTTGTTTTCTTCATCAGTGATGAGACAGATCAACGTCCCCTGCCATATAAGAGTCTGTACATTTTATTAATCGAATTCATCCCAAGCTTGTCAGTAAAGCCACTAAGACACAAAGTATTACTGTGTTTGTAAGATTTAGAAAACAGAAGAATCCTTAAGGATCTAGAAAAATAGGAGAGTAATCAGGAAGGGAGTACATCGCGACTGACATTACATTTAAATTTTTAAAGATTAAAAGTGATTGGAAAGCATGGAGCTCGAAAAAACTTTCATAAACGAGAACTTAGAGAAAAGCAACTGTTAGCATAGAATATGCGGTTATATCTAAACAACTAGTATATTAATGAGACCTAGTCTCGAATCTAGTAACAGAATATAAGTACAGTAGTGAAGAGCTCATCTGAAAAATTACCATGAAATTATTTATAGAAAAGACATATGTAGGCACATATACGGTGGTGAAAAATGAGTGAAGCCGAGAATACGTCAGCACAAATAATATTGCTGATTCATCACATTTTCTCAAGGATCTCTCAATATATAGCAGGGACAAGTGACCTAGTGAGGCTGCAACATTCTATGTATGAACAAATGATAGACCTATAGATATGTAAGACAATTTCTTGAGAGAAAATTTGTCTAGCATGAGAAAGCAAGCCAGATTTCTTAACAGGTAAACTAACAGTGGATTCAATACAGTGTTTCGAAGATATATCTTCCGAGAATGTTAGTCTAAGTCTTGGTAGAAAACCGTTATAGATATGGTAGCCTGATAAAATCATTTCCAAGTAAGCTTTAGCCGAACATGCTGATGTATCAGTCTATGAGAATGCACTGTAACGGAAATTTATCAGTAGTGCGAATAAGCCACACACACAAACACACACAGATAGATAGATAGATAGATAGATAGATAGATAGATAGATAGATAGATTAAAATATCCAACTTTTATGTCGTTTATCGTAATAAACTCCAAAATAAGGGATAGCTAGGCAGGGTGAAGGACAGATAGGCCTGTGTTGACCTCTGGCCGTTACGGTAGACGTGAAGGCTTGTCAAAAAAATTAAAAGTGTAGGCTGAAGGGGTTATCGTACCACAATATATATATATATATATATATATATATATATATATATATATAAATTATGTTTTAGAACATGTACATAATCTTTTTATATATGTCCTCTTCTCTACAATCATATGGTTGTTTCAGTGTTTGGACTCCAACACATCATCGGGAGAAGGAGAGAGTAAGAGTTTGGAATCATTCTCTGTTTATATTTGGTTCTTTGTTGTCGTGGGGGTTGGTTGGGGTTATTGATAATTAAGTGAATGTGTCTTTCATTTTGACCGTTAGACTTCTGAAGAACCTGGTGTGTAAGTGTGAAATTTTTGATTAATATTATTATCTGTTGGAATGTACGTTTTATTGGTCTGGTATATCTAGTAAAAAAGTTATATTTTGCTGACCTGCCTGTTAGACATCTTATCGTACCTTTACCGAATATTAGTTATATAATACACCCATACTTCTTAATTTTTCTTTTCTGCCCTCAGATTTTAATATGTTCACAGCCGAAATCTTTCTCTCTATTATTTTTTAATAAAGAATTGAAACCTTATCAATTTCGATTAGGCGGAAAAAGGAAATATTATGTAAAACTTTTGTAAAAATTACATGTTTTGTACAAAAATATGTATTAATAAAAACATGTATTGACAGAGAAAGTGTATTTTATATAGCCAGAATTCACTGTCAGTCTGGATCATCAGGGTTTTGAAACACCATTGTGAATCGTTTCCATTGAGGGAAAAGGGTTGCAGGGGATTGAATTGCAACTAAATGAAACGGAAGATATATTGCAATGTTTCTTCTATTCTGCTATTGCTTTCAGTTATGGCTGACGGGAAATTTCGTTGTGTCAAGAATATATTTCCAGAGTCAGGTCAGACCAAACAATAGTGTATCCCTGTCGTATCTGGGCTTGAGCTGCTGAGACGACACTTTCTATCTTTTGGAATAGTTTGACCTTTTTTTATGTGGCCTCATGAAAAAATCACTTATTTTCCGTCCAAAGATTTTTTGTCTTACAATAGCAACGTGGCAACCCTATCTCTACTCAGTGGTTAGTTCCATGGCAAACCTTCAGATGAGCTCCATTATTCAGTGTTACAATTTTGAATCACCCTGTTCTTACGTATTCCTTTGATAAGAATGTTTTTCTAGTCTGAAAGATTTTCACCGGAAAGATGCTTCCCCCAAAATGTTCAGTTTTAATCCCACAAGTTTCGAGCCAGTAGTTATCTATCCGCCATATTTTTTTAATCATTTCACTGCAAGCAAAACAGTTTTACTGCCACTGTAACGCAAGGGATTACATAGGCGAAAATTGATGAGAAAGAGGGATAGGTTATAGGGGGGGTCACGAGGAGGGTAATAGAAAGATGAGAATACTGGTGTGATTGGGGTGGATTGGATGGATAAAAGAGCTTGAGACATAGAAAGCGAGTTAGTGAGATAGCATACCTTACTTTTAAATTCTTAGAGATTGTAACTGTCGAGAAAGCGAGTATACGGAAGAAAATTCCACATGTAGGAAGTGCAAGAAAAGAAGATGTTAGAGTAGAAATTGCTGTTGCTTTTTATCGGTTTCACTGTAAAAGGGTGGGACCTAGTTGCTAGTCTAGTAGCTCAAGTAAATTCATATACAGGGGACACCAGTGAGCTAAGTTTATTGGAGCAGCGGAAGAGGCACAGAGAAGCCACATCACGTCGCTGAGAGAGCGACTGCAGCCGAGCTGCCAGGTCGGTATCGTTCATATTACAGATTCTCCCTTGGATTTTGTCAAGAAACCCTAGGTGAATAGCAGGGGCAGCCGACCAGATGTGGCACTAGTATTCAATACACGGGGGGATGGTAATTTTCAGTTTCTTCTCCTTCTTCTTAGATTTATATTACACTACTCAATCAGTAACCTTCTATCTTGAGAGGATACAGATTTTTTTTTACTGGTTCAGTTTTATGAAGAACATAGGAGATCTCGTTACCTATTAACAGTAATTCTACAGAAAAGACAAGGATGTTACGTTTAAAATTTTCTGATTCAGTTTTTAAAGTTTAGAACATGCTTAACTTTATTTATTTTGGTTTTAAAACTGAATTTTGCATCATTTCTTTTTTTTATAAATTTATCTCTAATGTTATATTCACTCTCAAATCTATGTTTATTTTTTGAAAATTCTAGTTTTTCCCAGGCATATATTTCCCAGCTAAGGATCAATATGGGGACAGATTAAGTTCTATAGCCTTGGAAGAAACCCTTTCAAAAAGTAACGACAACTCTTAATTCAAAATCTTTAACTATGGGTAAAATATTCTCACAAACCTGCAATTGGCCAAGTGTGGTGATTACGACTACACGCCAGAAAGTATGGTCAATTAGGGAGAGTAGTTGTTTAAACGAACGCATTGTAATGACTTTCGTCTTGTTTCAGCGTCCCTAGGACATACGATGACACCTGCAGGGTTCTATTTTATAAACATCATGCATATATGACAGATAAAATATGTCACCTTCATTTGGTTGATTTGATTTGCTTGGCCTGCAATTCTTCTGTGTAACATCATGAGTTTTCTCAGTCCAGATGATGATATGCAAACCTTTTCTGCAGATAACACACTTATTGTTAGCCTGACTAGAGAGAGGTTAGCATAGCTTTTCTCTGGTTGTTATTGTGATATTTCAGATGTGTTACATAACCTCCGTCGATCACAGCATGTGTTTACCCAGTGAACATTTCAAGAATTGCATATTTGTTGATAAATCTGAGTGAGTGATTCTTCGGAGATCGATATTAAGACATTCAATCTCAAAGCCATTGCCTCTCTCCATTATTACGTGTATCTACTCTATATAATTTAAATTAATTTCTTATCAATCCACTAGCAGTATAGCCCGGCGTTACTCGGGTGTAATGAAAGCTTTAAAACTAATCTATGGTCCTGGAGCTCAGACTCCGCCTAAAGAATATTTGTGTGAAGTTTGGTGAGAATCGGATAAAAATTGTGGATTTGTATAAAGAACATACAGACAAACAGACACACACACACAAACATCTTGCCTTATATTTATATATATATATATATATATATATATATATATATATATATATATATACATATATATATATATATTATCGATTTTCTGCACTATTGTCAGAACTGCAACCTTGAAACATTTGAATATCGTTTCTTATGTCCACTCCTTCTATAACCCGATTTTTTCAATTATCGATTTTCGATATTTATCGGGGGTACCTCGACACAAGACCTAGCTAAGAACACTCGTAGATGCTTATAGGAAAACTGTTTAAATTTTCAAGAAAATCGGTTCAACCGTTTCGGAGTCTATAGGTAACGGATACACACACACAGACACACAGACACACATACACACACAGAGACGAAGTTCCATTTATAAATAAGTTTAGATAGATGTAGATAGGTTCACATTATCTTTAAAATATTCTTTAAAGGTCTTCCTGGGATTAAGTTGGGCACACTTCCTTATCTTTGTACATACAATAATGGCTGGTCACTTGTGTCCCAGGATTCCCGTCTAGTAGAGCTAGTTAATCTCCATTGCAGACACATTTGTATGTGTTCAACACTCACAGACTCTAATTGTGGCTTATACTGCGGCCAATATCGTTAGTTATTGAAGGATTGCGCATTATCTGACCAACAATCTGAACAAGACCAGAAATCTCTAACGATGACTTTCGAATTCTTCACTCGCAAGCTTTAGGGCAACCCCAGGTAAAGTTTTCAGACACTTTTAAAAAGTGCCACACACAAAGATAGCCTCCACCAGACTGATAACATCAATAAGTCACCTTCCCAAAATATCGATAGTGTGATTCGAACCCCGGCCTAATAGTCAGAAAACGAACGTTCTAATCTCTCATCCACGCACCCATTAACATACATATATACATGGCGGTTGACAATGTTCGAGTACGACAATTCCTTCTTATGCTTTTGGAGAATAACAGCTGATGAGCTGAGCGAATGTGTCTCTTCAGCCCAGCAAGCGACCAAAATATTCTGGTACAGACAGATCATTCATGGTGTTTAAAGGCACGCGGTACCGGAGCTACATCATGTAATTTGGGATGACGTGTGAAACAACTTCTGGACCTGTATATACTAATACAAACATCACGTATTAACTGGCGGTCAGCTACGATACCATAGGTAATTGCCACCTTGTGTTGGTGCACTCTCAAGTGCCTCTTTAGACAAACCATTGACAACCACACTCTACCAAAATCTGTACAAATCAGATCGAGCTGTCAACGAAGGCTTTCAGGAAACTCAATAGGAATGCCCTTGCACACACCTCTTTTAAGCTCCGCGTGCCTCCTTTTCTAATCTTCAAAGTGACGCTTTCCATTACTAACCACTTTCTTAAATTATTGCGATTAAATGCACATTCTTCCCAGTGCTCACAAAGGATTTTGCTGTTCTTCAGCGCATTCGATGCAGTCTTTAAACCGCATCTTAGGTTTGCTGTTATTCCTGTTCCCTGTTTGCAGCTCATCATAAAGCACTTGTTTTGGCATGCGGCTGTCATCGATTCTGACCATGTGACCTGACCACCTAAGACTTTCTTTTTAGTATTAGGGACTTAACAGTATCACAGCCGATTCTCTCAAGCACTTCTATATCACTACCAAACATTTTCCAGGTAATGCCGGATATACGACGTTAGCAGTACTGATCGGATCGAATCTCTCAAACTTTTTCATCTGTCTTTGGTAGACAACACACGTCACGTAAGCGAAAAGATGTGCTGCAAGCACACTAACGTGGTAGACATTCAGCTTCGTACTCCCCGAAATTTCATGCTGAGACCACATATGTTTATTCAGTTTTTTTAAATATTCAATATCTTTCTGTATGCGGTTAAATAATTTCGACATCAAGAACATGCTTAACGTGTTCCCAAAATGCACAAAGGAGCCCAACCTTGAAACTTTCACTATATACTAAGATGTTAGGTTCACGATATGGCTTTCCTAGAGGTGATTGGTACATGATTATCGATTTTTGTTCAAACTAATAGTTAAACTCAGCGCAGAGAATGCATTAAAAAAGCATGTATGAGATGATGCAGGTCCCCATCCGAGTGACCTACAGTCTCGTAGTCATCTGCATACAGCAAATCCCTTATCAGCGAAAAGTGAACCTCTGATTCTGCATTAAATCTTCTGATGTTAAACAGCTTTCCTGTTGAATGAGAGCAAATATAAGTACCATGGTTTCAGTTCTTAAAAGTCTGTTAAAATACAAGAGAAATGTTGTGGGAGCATTACCCACATATCAGAGTGAACTCATCCAGATTCTATTTAAGCCAGGAGACAGTAATTGGCGAGGGACTAAGTCGAGTAACTAGCTCCGGCCTTCGGGCTGGGGCCCAAAGTAACCGGTTTCAGACCAGTTTAAGACCAGTTTTGAACCTATTCACCGCGGTGGAAAGGTAATGTTTTGACCAGTACCTGGACGTACGCGCTCAGGTCCCCCACGTTAAAAAAGACCTTGTGTCACATCTCTCAAGTGGGGGAGAAGGGTAAATATTACTAAGTTGAGTAATTGTATTAATAGCATTATTGCGTTACTTCAAGACTCTGCTAAGCGCTTATATTTGATTGACTGTCTGTATTTATTATATGTTGTATTGTACTTGGTATTGTTGTCAATATATGTATTTAACTCAATCCGTTGCGTTCATATTTTCATTGAGTGGTCTTAACAACAAGGCCACATCAAGAAATCTATAGAGCAAATAGGGTTTGAGCTGGAATGTCACCCTAGTTGACTCCATTTTCAACCGTCACCAACATAAACCCAGACCTTCATATAATTATGAAACCAACGTAGACTGGAAACAAACTTTTGGGGACACCCTAACCCCCTGAAATATCTCTCAAATTTTTTCTGTTTACAGTGTCTTTGTAAAGTCAACAAACACCTGGTAGATATCTATATTTTGTTCAACACACATTTCATGCAGTTGTTTGGCTGTGAAAATCATATCTACAGAGCCGTGTACAGCCCTAAGGTCTGACTGTGAGACCGGAAAAGCTTCATCAGCAATGTAGAGCAACAAAAGATCTAACATAACTCGACAAATAACTTTGCCGACAAAAGATAAAAACGATGTGACACGATAATTTACCCAATCATTCCTGTCCTTCTTAATTTGTACAGAACAACCGTAACAGCATCCCCTCAGTCATCTAAAATATTTTTATTGTTCCCGGCATCTAGTAACAACAAAAGAAGCCTTTGCAAATGATTTCATTTTCCCTGCTTAAAAAATCTCGACAGATATCCCATCCGTTTCAAGCAAATTTTTCGCCATCAAGCTTTTTGAAAGCATTTTCTTAAAATTTGAAGGCTCAGCGAGAATTTCTTCAACATGCTTTTTAGGTATAAATCTGATAAACTTTCCGCCGACCTCTGAGTGCCTATTTAGAAATTTGTCAAAATGTTCACACAATCTCAACAGAACATCGTTGAGATCTTGAATAAGTTCTTTGCCATCCTTAGCACTTACAGAAACAACTGCTGAAGTAGGAAGCCCATAATCTTTTTTTTTAATCATTTCACCCCGAGCAAGGCGGAAACGCCACTGATGTGCAGGGGGTTACATAAATGTAAAAAGATTAATTAGAAAAGAGTGAGGAGTACAAACTAGTTAGAAAGGAACAATAGAAAGTTGAGAAAGCAGGTGCGATGACAGATACATAGGTGGAGAGAAAGGGAAGGTTATACAGGGGAGGGGAGAGAGCTAGAGGCCAGTGGTTAGTAGATGAGTATTGACTTTGCATTTAAATTTCTGGTGGTTGTAGCCGTCAGGAAAGCAAGAATACGGGAGCGAGTTCCACAGGCGGGAAGTGCGAGAGAGGAATCTGCAGGAGTAGAATTGTCGTCTGCATTTGGCTAACCTGACTGTGAATGGGTGCCCATCCATCCATCCATATATTACATACATAAATACATACATAAATATTGTTTACTATCTTTTTATACATTTTTACATACGGTTTTGTATGACTATCTTACATTCATGCATATATACTGATGAGTAACTACTTGGGAATACAATGTGTTGTAAACTTGGATGTTTGGGTGGCGTAATGTATAAGGGTTCGGAATTGTTAATCGGTAACCACTGTTTCAGTGGGATTGGTTATATTCAGTCAGTCATTAATAATAATAATAATAATAATAATAATAATAATGTGCCATAAGTGATACACGCTTGGGCGATCATGTCTCTCTCGAGGCATGACTGACTTGGCAGAAGATATATATATATATATATATATATATATATATATCACGCACATAGGTATGAACACTTTTACAAATTTACGCATAAAGAGATAGATAGATAGATAGATAGATAGATAGATAGATAGATAGATAGATAGATAGATAATGAGCAGACTGAGATATGCAATGACTGATAGATAGATAGATAGATAGATAGATAGATAGATAGATAGATAGATAGATAATGAACAAACTGAGATATGCAATGACAGCTGGAGATAGATAGATAGATAGATAGATAGATAGATAGATAGATAGATAGATAGATAGATAGATAGATTCTAGTAGGATAACTAGTTAGCGCACATATGTGATGTTTGAAAATGCGTTTATACTTACATCCACGCACTGATACCGTGAGACATTCTCATAGACATGTGAAGGTGTGCTTTCTATTTCATGTGTGCTTATCTCGTGCACAAATGGTGCCTGGCTGTCTCCTTTGGAGTCAGTAGGTGAGAAACACAATCCTGGCAGGGAAGAAAGGTGATGTTATCACCCGAAACTGATATTTCCACGAGACAGTGGTCTACTGTGACATATTTTTTTTTTAAATGTGGGAGAGAATAAATGTAACAAAATAAATAAATAAAACAATGATATAAACGGAGATTCCCATTTATTTTTTCAGTTCATTCTTTATTTTTTTATTTATATATCCACCCATTTTTTCACTATTCTTTTTTTTAAACAGCACAAAAACGGGTTATTTGAACTGATATCATCTTGTTTTGATATCAGTCGACTGTTTTGGCATTACGATGCATATGTGTGTGTGTGTGTGTGTGTGTGTGTGTAGGTAATATTAAACAGTTATTGGTCATGTCTAAATTAGACCAGTAAAAAGTTACACTATTGTAACAAATGAAACCAGAGATGAGAACAATAGTAAACAGTGCAAATACTACATTATGTCAAATACATTGACAAATACAGTAAATAGTTATTTGAAAAAGTGCACAGTACATATTTAAATAAAAAAAATAATAATTTTATATGTAGAGTTATAAAATATTCAAATTAGAAACATCAGCCGATTATGAATAGCTGATTAGAAATAATGGAAGAGTTAGACAAGACTAGCGAAATAATATTGTCCATACTTTCACCCGGGGTTGTACAAGTCCAAAATGTATTTTCTGATGTGTATACATGTGAACGTTATTTCTACCCTTTCATTTAGAAACTAAAGACTCGTTCTGGAAATGATACTATTTTTTACCTTGTTATAAACTTTCTGTTATACGTTCCAAACTTTCTATTATGCGTTCAAAAACGTGTTGGATAATCAGTTTTTATTTACCCTGCTAACCCACTGGAGTAAGTTATGGCACAAGATCATCAGGAAAAGACAGTTAACGTTCCGGGGACATATAATGAGAAAGGAGGGCTTGAAAAATCTGATACTAACAGCCCAGATAAAGGGAAGGAGAGACAAGAGAAAACAACGTGTACCGTACTTGACTGGCCTGAAAAGGTGGATGGCAGAACGGTGGTTGCGTGGTGTAACAGGAGAAAGCGAGCTAAGAGCCACCAGAGATAGGGAAACGTAGAAGGCCATGATCGCCTACGCCCTGAAAAGACAAGGCACATAGAAGAAGAAGAAGAAGAAGAAGAAGAAGAAGAAGAAGAAGAAGAAGAAGGGGTAAAATGCAGACGTTTATATTTTTTCTTAATAAATTTAATAAATAATTCCCAATTGTTTTTACGAGAATTCTACTATAATTATCGAACGATCATTATGTCCTAACAATGCCTCATCAATAATTTAAAACTTGAAATAACGATAGCAGCTAACGAGCTTGATAATCATATTTTTCTGAAAAAATATTTTAATAGTGAGTCAGTTAAGTGCCATACGTGATACCCGCTTGGGCGATCATGTCTCGAAAGAGACATGACTGACTGGGCAGAAGATTATCCCGCAGTAGGTTGCCATTGCTTTCTGCGGTAGACTGGTTGCTGACCAAGGCTATAGAATCCAATGTCCTGCTATTTAACCCATAACTGTAAGGAAGAGACGGATTAATACCTTTCCCAAGGGTATTTGCGCGTAAGTGAATACAATGGATTCAACTGTAATTCGAACTCGGCTCCCCGGTTTCTCGTTCTGAGACGATATCTACTCTATCACAACGCAGTAAGATTTTATAAAATTCTACCAACATTAGCACTGGCTCATTAGGAAATGGTTATTTTTACTATTACCTACTACAAACTACTGTAGGTGAAAACACCGGATCCCGTGCAAACACCGGATCCCGTGCAAACACCGAACACTTAAGCAACGTCGAGCCTAGTCAGTACACAGATGAGTAACTACTTGGGAATACAATATGTTGTAAACTTGGATGCTTGGGTAGTGTAATGGATAAGGGTTCGGAATTGTTAATTGCCAACCACTGTTTCAGTGGGATTGGTTATATTCAGTCAGTCATTAATAATAATAATAATAATAATAATAATAATGTGCCATACGTGATACACGCTTGGGCGATCATGTCTCGACAGAGACATGACCGACTGGGCAGAAGATTATCTTGCAGTAGGTTGCCATTGCTTTCTGCGGTTGACGACCAAGGCTATAGAACCCAGTCTGTCCTGCTATTTAACCCATAACTGGAAGGAAGAGACGGATTAATACCTTTCCAAGGGGTATTTGCGCGTAAGCGAATACAATGGATTCAACTAGAATTCGAACTCGGCACGCCGGCTTCTCGTTCCGAGCCGATATCCACTGTACTACAACGTACATCTTCTGGTTATATTCACTTACGCTTAAATACCCTTAGAAAAGGCATGGACCTAATTCGTTTGCCGTTAGCTATGGGTTAATTAGTAAGAATTTTGTATTGTTATTATCGCAACAAAAAAATATTCTTACAACCTCAAAATATTATCTGACTTTAAACAACCTGCGATGGGTTGAAAATAAATCAATGAATCAATCAACCAATAGTAGTACTGTCTAGTGGATCAGCACTGTTGATTGCACTAGTTAATTGGTCGATTTTTTTTTGGGGGGGGGGGGGCGGAATATCAACACCTTTACGTGCTGTTTAACACTAAAATCTAAATATTTTGAACGCAATTTTATACTTTCAACTACAAATAAAATGTATGTTTGGTCATTATGCTACAAAATTTATTTTTAATAAATGTACTATAAAATGATTTCTTCTTCATTTTTTCCTTTGAAATATATTGTTGGCAATTTTATTACAAATAAGCATTGCTGGTAATTTTGTTACAAGTATTTATTTTTGATAAGTTTTTCATATAAAAAAATGTGTTACTAGTATTTTTACTATAAAAATCTATTTCTACTTTTAAGGAGCGTAAGGCAAATGTGTGTTTTCTCACTGAATCTTTTTAACCTGTACAGCGAAGCAATTATGAGAGAAACAAAAGCTATGCCGGGATTCGTCATTGGCGACCACAATCTCAACAATATCAGATACGCCGATGACACAGTGCTGATAAGAAACACGAAAAAGAAAATACAAGACCATCTACAGAAGGTAGCAAAAGAAAGTGAGATAAAAAGGCCAACATAAACTTCAAGAAAACTGAATGTATGATTATCAGCAAAAAGAGGAGCCTAATATGCCAACTACAAGTCGCAGAAACTAAATGAAAATAAGTAAAAAATTCAAATATCTGGGAAGTACTTTGACAGAGGATGGAAAGTTAGACACGGAGATCCAACGACGCATTGACATGGCTAAAGAGGCATTTCAGAAGCTAAGCAGAGTCCTGAAATACAGAAAAATATCATTAGAAACAGAGAAAAGAGTGCTAGGTTGTTATGTGATATCAGTCCTTCTGTATGAAAGTGAATGTTGGACGATCACATCCAGGATAAAGGAGAGGCTTGAAGCAGCAGAAATGTGGTCTTACACAAGGAGGCTGAGGATACTATAGACGGAGGATGTGTGCACTGATGAGGTCTTGGAAAGGATGAAAACGAAAAGAAAGCTCATACTTAATATAAAGTAGAGTCAAATGAGATTCCTGGGACACGTAATAAGAAGGTCCTGGAGAATTTTATACTCACAGGCCGGATAAAAGGAAGGAGAGACAAGGAAAAGCAACGCGAGATGTACTTTTTAGGTTTGAGCAAATGGAGTTTAGAAGAAATATTAAGAAACAATTATTGATGGCAACAAGAGACAAAGACAAGTGCAAGACTAGGATCGCTTACGTCCTGAAGGACACGGCACATGAAGAAGAAGAAGAAGAAGAAGAAGAAGAAGAAGAAGAAGAAGAAGAAGAAGAAGAAGAAGCAATGTTTTGGTTTTGTTTTGGGGTTCAGTACTTGTCCATAGCTGGTACTCTAACAAGTGCTCCCATCCCGGGTCAGAGTGGACCTGCAGTAGAAAAAATGAAGTGGTTCCACGCTCCCCAAAACCCCCAGTTTCCTGATCAGAGGTCTTGCCTTCGAATGTAGTTTATAACCAGTACTAACTATAGTTGGTAAACTGTTTCTTATGCAAATCTAAGTATATCATCTTCTATTATAAGTCTTCAGAAAAAAAGCATCAAGATAGGAAAAATACTCTTATAAATTGTATTCAGTCAGTCAGTTGAGTGCCATACGTGATACACGCTTGGGCGATCATGTCTCGACAGAGACATGTCTGACTGGGCAGAAGATTATCCCGCAGTAGGTTGCCATTGCTTTCTGCGGTAGACTGGTTGCCGACCAAGGCTATAGAACCCAATCTGTCCTGTTATTCAACCCATAACTGGAAGGAATAGGCGGATTAATACCTTTCCCAAGGGTATTCGCGCGTAAGTGAATGCAATGAATTCAGCTGGAATTCGAACTCGGCTCCTCGATTTGTCGTTCCGAGTCGATATCTAATGCACCACAACGCACATCAATAAATTGTATACTACTATCTAAAATGACCCTTTTTTTACTGTATACTTTATTAATCGTTTATTCTGGCTACATTATTAGATCATGAAATGATCATTAAACTCGGGGCAACATTAGATGAACTATTAAATTTTTTTTAACTCTTAGTTTACTGAGCGCCATACATATTATGTTTGGTATAGTGTTGCATCAATCCATATTGTTATTTCTAACACTCAACGGCATACAAAAACCATCTATGTTGAGTGGCACTTGGGCTTTATATTAGATAAACCTTAATAAAAGAAAAGGCATTAATGGATTAGAAAACTTATGTTTGATCATAAAAGCAGTGATTATCTCTGTAAATTAATGTAACTGCTGCAAGAAATGTTAAATTTGAAACAGTAGAAATGTTTTTAAAAATCAATGATCGAATGTCTGATAAAATGTATAACAATTTAAAAATTCCACGTCAACACACAATAATATAAAACAGAAATGTATTATATATATATATTAATGCAGGTTTCATTGAATAATATAGACAAGTTTTGTCTATTAATTAATATCTACATTGGCCACACTACAAATTCGCTCTCACGGCGTCTGACGTTGAAATTAAATGAAAATTCAAATATATTCCGTCATTTAGAACAACACGGTTATCAACGCACACTTCTGAGAAAAACGCTTGTTGATAACACGTACATACTTAAACAAGAAAATAATAAACAGAAACTAAAAATCCTCGAAGCAATCTACATTAAACATTTTAAACCTGGTTTGAATACAATCAATTTTGATATTTCCAATAACGTACTCAAATGCCTGTAATCAGATCAGGGACCACAACGCCACTATTTTGTCACTGTCTTCGGCCATCCGCCACGGTAGGGATGGACTTATATTTTCAATTCAATTCTCTTTATTGTTAATAACTTAAATGATCTATGTTTACTGTGTGTTAATATTTACTCTTTGATAATGGCTTATGTGAGCCGAAAGCTTAGACCCGATAAGATAAAGATTGTTGTCTTTCAACGACATCACCATGAAGTATATCAGACGGTATGAACGGATCCTACACAAAATTAATAGACAAAACTTGTCTATATTATTCAATGAAACCTGCATTAATGAAAAAATGCTGCCAAAATAAACACAGTATATATATATATATATATATATATATATATATATATATATATATATTTTCTAGACATATTCTATTAAATATAAGAGACAATGAATGTCTATTATGTTTAATCATGAGCCGTTCTAAACGTCGTATTTTTGCTTTAATTTCAGTTGAAAATAAAGACAAAAATTCTCCAACATTTGGATAATTATTTATTGGTTTTCTTCTAAGCTTTCGGCTCACATGAGCCATCTTCAGAGAGGTAGTTTAAACTGAAATATTATAAAATCCACCATCACCGACGATTTTATTTTGTGTTGACATAAAACTCCGCTTGGCAACGGCAATAGTTACCAAAAATAATAAACGCAGTTCTTAAGTTTGCGATGCGGTTTTATGACGTCACACCGCGGGATAGCACGAAATGACAACAAAACCATCTAGTCAAATGCAATGTAATATGTTATTTCCTGTTTTAAAGTTGATTTTATTGAGTGTTGGTTGTTTTGATTTGATGTACATGGCCTCCAATATCTGCAGGTTCCTCTTACTATGTGTATGAGTAAGGATCACCGTATTGTTGACCAAAATCTGTCTGATATTACCTACATGTTTATGTTTTTCAGAGAAATGTTGTTTAATAGTACTCTGATCAGAAAGATGACATGTAAGTCTACGGGAGAGCGTGGTTGTGGTAAAACCACTATATGTACTAGGTTTTTGAGTAGTATCAGAGATGCAATCTCTGAATGGGCATGTAAATTGGTACACTACATTGGTTTTTTGTAAAGAATTTAGTTTAGTGCCTTTTGGGTTATTATAAACTATGAGGTCAATTGTTTTAAACTTTTTATAATATATAATGAGTTTAATTTGATTAATACTATCCACTGGTTTAACATTTCTACGTATTATGTTTTTGAGAGTTTTTTCATCTTGTTTATAATTATTATGTATTTGGTTGCAATAGTATAAGTTAATAGTGTTATGTTTATTTTGATGTAAACCATTATTATTAATATTATCATTATTGTTAGAGCTATTGTTAAGTTTGTTGAGATACATTTTAATTTGTTGATCAATAACGGAGTTAGGAAATCCATTATTGACTAGTGTTTGCTTAATGTTGTGTAATTCTTTATAAAATATAGATTTGGAAGAAGATATCATTTGTGTGCGTTGAAGTAAGTTTTTTATAACAGCTAACTTATATCGTTGGGGACATTCACTATTATAATTAAGAAGACACGAATTTATGCTAGTTGGTTTCCTATATAGAGAAGTAGTAAATTTATGTGTGCTAGAATCAATGAATACATCAAGGAATGGGAGTTTGTTATTAATATTAAGTTCTAATGTAAATTTGAGGACGGAGTGACTTTCAAATTTGTTTTTAAGATATTTAATTTGATCGATATTCTTAGCTAAAACAAAGATGTCATCTATATATCTTACATATATAGAGGGTTTATTGTTGTCATTAATTATTTTATTTTCTAGATTTGCCATATAATAATTAGAAAAGAGGGGACCTAAAGGAGATCCCATCGCAATACCATCTATTTGTGTATAAATATTGCCTAAGGGGTCGTGAAAGGGTACTTGTGTGGTGCATGCTAATAATAGTTTTTTTAATATAGTGGGTTTAATATTGATTGATGGGAGAGTAGCATGGTTGTATACATCACGGATAATGATGTCAATTGTTTCATGGACGGGAACATTTGTGAATAAGTTTTGAACATCCAAAGATGCAATCATTTGATTATTAGGTTTTACGGAATGGAGAATCTGTAAAAATTCGTCCGTGGAGTTAATGCTATATTTCCCAGGAAGATAGGAAGTAATTAGTTTGTTAAGTGTTTTGGAAAGGTTATATATTGGTGTGGGTATTTGAGAAATGATAGGTCGGAGGGGATGATCTTTTTTATGGATTTTTACATTTCCATAAAGGTAGCCGGGCTGATAATCACCTATAATCTTTTGAAGTTTATAGGATCCTATTTCAGCATTGTTTGCAGTAATAAGTTTATTAATATGTTTTTTAAGTTGGGTTGTGGTATTACAAGTTAATTTTTTAAATTTGTTGTGATCGTCGAGAATGGCCTGTAATTTGGAGTGATATTCCTGTCTGTTTAAAATAATAAAAGTATTGGTTTTATCGGCACGTCGGATAACAATATTTTTGTTATTTTTGAGATGTGTGGCTGCTTTTATGAGAGGCATATTTATAATATCATTAGGAGTTTTATGGTAACGGTGTTTGATTGATTCAGCTTTGAGTAATTCTTTTAAGCCTACCTGTGTAGTAATATGGTTGTCCTGTTCGAGTTGAAGTATTTGTTGGTATAAAGCTTCAATTTCCATTTGTTTAAACATTGAATTAGGTTTCTGTGCGACATGAAAATTTGGTCCGAGATTAAGGAATTCTATTTCATCTGCGGTTTTATTTCGTGCTTTCCCGCGGTGTGACGTCATAAAACCGCATCGCAAACTTAAGAACTGCGTTTATTATTTTTGGTAACTATTGCCGTTGCCAAGCGGAGTTTTATGTCAACACAAAATAAAATCGTCGGTGATGGTGGATTTTATAATATTTCAGTTTAAACTACCTCTCTGAAGATGGCTCATGTGAGCCGAAAGCTTAGAAGAAAACCAATAAATAATTATCCAAATGTTGGAGAATTTTTGTCTTTATTTTCAACTGAAATTAAAGCAAAAATACGACGTTTAGAACGGCTCATGATTAAACATAATAGACATTCATTGTCTCTTATATTTAATAGAATATGTCTAGAAAATTACTTGCTGCCTCGATATACTAAATATATATATATATATATATATATATATATATACATATATATATATGTTGTTTCATTCGTTTTCTACGTTTTCTTTGCAGGTTATTTAAAGTCAGAAAATATTCTTAGATTGTTTTTGTGCCTGATAATAATGCTTTAGTGATAAAAGTTTTACTAATTAACACATAGCTAGGTTAGAACTGTGAGTAAACGTAAGTAAACATAACGATCCTAACTGGAATTAGAAATCGGCTCTTTGAACAACAATTATGAGACATTATTCTTTACAACACCCGCACCATCAAAACTTACAGTTTACACATCTACACTACCGGCCATAATTATAGGGGAACCCCAGTTTTTTAAAAGAAATGATGTATTTCATACTATTTGTAGTATTTATTGCTAAATGAAAGCAGTATTTTTCTTTTGTTAATATTACTTTGCAAAATCTTACAAGGCAAGGAAGCAAAAATGAACTCGTCCGAATCACCCTAAATTTTCTTCATGCTTTCATTGATAAAACTACAATATAAGTAACTGTTGAATATTTAGAAATTCATTTAATGCACATGTTATTGTGCAGTCTTAACAAAAATATTTTCTATTTTCATTTACAATTATTCACTTAGCAGTAAATACTAAAAAATAGTATGAAATACGTGACTTTTTTAACACTGTGGTCGCCTTATAATTATGGCCGGTAGTGTATGTACTGACCAGGATCGGTGTCGCTTTACTTAATTTCAACGTTATATTTAAGGCTATTAGTTATACAATATATCATGCTGAAGAAATATGTTGCTGTGTACCTTATTTTCTGGATTGATGAACAAATTCTAAGTTAAATTACATATCGTTCACTTTGTTTGCAGAAAAGATATCTACCTAAACTTATTTATAAATGGAAATTTGTCTCTGTATGTGTGTCTGTGTGTGTGTCCGTTACCTATAGATTCCGAAACGGCTGAACCGATTTTCTTGAAAATTTAGTCAGTTGTACTATAAGCGTCTGCGAGTGTTCTTAGCTAGATTTTGTGTCGAGGTACCCCCGATAAATATCGAAAATCGATAATCGAAAAAATCGAGTTATAGAAGGAGTGGTCCAATTTTAATCAAATTTGATACACTCATAGACAAAGATATAAGAAACGATATTCAGAAGTTTCAAGGTTGCAGTTCTTACAATAGTGCAGAAAATTTGATATCCACACCAGGAAATCAAAATTTGACTTACATCCATTTATTTTTCTTTCAGCCTACGGTTTCGCTTTGCTCTTTCGTGCCAACGTTCAAAGAGTCTGAGCTCCAGGACCATGGATTAGTGTTAAAGCTTTCATTACACCCGAGCATCACCGGTCTATCCTGCTAGTTGACATATAAAATGAACATAAGGATATTTAGCAGTAACAGCAGCTAAAAAGGCATCCCATGTGAATCGAAGCGCAAACAACGACGTAATTAAGATTTTGACATTTCCCATTGTCTCAAATAATAGTTAGGAAAGAAACCCCCTTTGATAAGGCAAGGAGTGAAAACAGCTACCTTACGTGAGAAACGTATTTTCCTGAAATATATTTTAAGAGATAAATTTCAACCGAAAGCAGAATGAATACCTTATATTTTCTAATAAGAAAACGGTTAATATTACCATTACCAAGTGGTTAATATTATCACTACCAACCTTAGTAGATAATGTGTGAGAAGAATAACGAATATCGCTTGAGAAATGAAAATTTGAGAGTTGAACGAAATTTCCCGCCATATATATTGCCTCCACTTTCGTACAAATGAATTTAGAAAATGACATGAATGAGTTAAAGAGCAGTGTAGATTGAACTCTTTAAACTTAACTGTCAACCATTCTAGGAGAAAAACAAACTTACAATTCAAAATTGTGACGAGGAGGAGAAAGCACTCTTCTATATTTTCCATGAAGGCATGGTAATTCACAAATAATAAAGCAAATGAAACAGTGAAAACCCCAAATCACATACGCCCTGAATATATATTGCATTTTTTAATTGTTACGTATTAAAAGCAGGAATTGAAACGAAATATTGTTTGCATATCCTGAAACTTTCATTCGCATCAATTAATACTAATTTTATTGAAAAAAATTGCCTTGCGTATAAAAATATAAAATTCTATATAATATTTTAGAATGTATCTCCTCCAAAAAAACAAATGTAATGTTGGATTTATATGTTGGATTTACAACAACTAGATGAACGAGACGTCTTGTATTACACATGTCTGACCATTCGTCCATTTCTAGACATCTACAACATTCTTGCCTACATTCACAATATAAAAAAATAATGATCGGTAACACAACTATCCTACACAAAGAAAGTAGCAAAAGCAAACTACAGATACTCGAGGCAATATTTATGAAAAACATAAACCATCACGTAATAAAATCAGCTATGAATACTGTAATCAGTTAAGTGCCATACCTGACTAATGCTTTGGGCGATCATGCCTAGAAAGAGACATAACTGACTGGGCAGAAGATAATCCCGCATTACTTTCTGCGGTAGACTGGTCGCCAACCAAGGCTACAGAACCCAATCAGTCCCATTATTTAACCCATAACTGGCGGGAAGAGAAGGATTAATACCTTTCCCAAGGGTATTTGAGCGTAAGTGAATGCAAGGAATTCAGCTGGAATGCGAACTAGGCTCCCCGATTTGTCGTTCCGAGTTGATATCTACTGCACCACAAAGCACATCCGTAGTAATGTTCTAAAAGTACTTGGGAACATCGAGAAATGAATAATAAAATCATCTGTCAAAGTTACAGTACCTATCTTACATCTTTCAATTATAATACGCGAAATATTATTCGTGAATATGAACGAATGTTATTAAAAATAGGCAGACCAAATGTTTGCAATTTTTTTAATCTGACATGTCTAAAATAAAAATTGCAGCCTACATACACTCATCGGGGCCGGATTTATGAGTGAAGGCATTATAATGGTGTCCTCAAGAAACTTCGAAGTCCGCATTTAAGTAACAATTTCTTTGCATCAAATCCACACTCTATTTTCGCCTCGATATCGAACAGTTTACGATAAAAATCCGTTTTCCAAAAATTATCAGTAAAACTACTAAAAAAACAATAACCTTGACGCTAAACTTTATCATAAATCAACAATATATATATATATGCGTGTGTGTGTGTGTGTGTGTGTGTGTGTGTGTGTGTGTGTGCGCACGCGCGTATAATTGACAAAATGGTAGAGTGTTTGTGGCCATCTAAATATTTACTCACTCACATGGCTATTACATGTGACAGTTGTCTCCATTCTCTTGTAGACGGTAGTACAGAATGTCCAGCTACGGAGATTACCCTCAGGGCTTCTTCCAGACATTAAAGAAAATAAAACATGCAAAAAATAAATAAATAAATAAAAAATGAAACAGAAAAAAGAAAACCCGATGCTATGAAAGAGATTAGGTTTCAACGCTGACATTTTTTACCCGGAAAAATAAGTAGAAAAATCAAAGAAATAGTAAAAATTGCACAAGCCGAGTCAATTACTTAATGCTAAAATGTTGGAAGACGGTAGCCAGGAATCTGATTTTAGCGGAAGTTGAGCAGTTGGACGGAGAGGAAGTCTAGAATAGTATGCGTCGGTGTAGATATCTGAAACTCATACGTGATGGACTTATTTGTCTATATGTCTTTCGAAGCTCAAATTTCTTGGCAGTAAAGAGATAGGATGCTATTAACCGACGCTAAAATTGTGGGCATTAAATAAATTGAAGCGTGTATTTATGAATTGAATGACGAAATAGCAGTTAAGTTTTTAGATGTTAAATTGCTAGTATATTACGAACTCATGAATGCACTCATAGAATACAACGCAACGACTTCACTGATCGTTCTCGTAATGTTTCTCCACATTTGGACATTTCAGAATCCAACTTTCTCAAGCCGCAGATTTCAGATGATATTCACATATTCGAAGTTATAATCTTGGGCTCATTGTCTAGTTTAAGTTGGTAAACCTATTTTCGACGTGTATCAAGATTCAGTTAAATTAACAGTAAATCTCAGTCTTTAATATACGCCCCACTGTTTGGCTTTTTCCAAATTTAAGCTGAAATGAATAAGTGAATTAATAGCGTGTGAAAGTTAAATCTTGTTGGTGTAGAGCAGTTACCATTTCGTAATTCTTCGATCATATTTTCAGCTTTTAAGAGCTTATTTCTAACTAGCAGTATAGCCCGGCGTTGCTCGGGTGTAATGAAAGATTTAAAACTAATCTATGGTCCTGGAGCTCAGACTTTTTGGACGTTGGCACGCAAAAACTAAAAAGCAATATTTGTTTTCAGTTAAAGCGAAACCGTAGACTGAAAGAAAAATGAATGGATGTAAGTCAAATTTTGATTTCCTGGTATCGATATCAAATAAGTTTTTTTCGTCGTAAAAATATCATAGCTGAGACTAAGAACTACAATTATACCTACTTAGAGCCAAACCCGAAGCAAAAACTAAAATACAAATGGCAGATAAACAGACACACACACAAACATCTTGCCTTATATATATATATATATATATATATATATATATATATATATATATTATTGATTCTCTGCACTATTGTAAGAACTGTAACCTTGAAACTTCTGAATATCGTTTCTTATATCTTTGTCTATGGGTGTGTCAAATTTTATTAAAATCGGACCACTCCTTCTATAATCCGATTTTTTCTATTATCAATTTTCGATATTTATCGGGGGTACCTCGATACAAAATCTAGCTAAGAACATTAGCAGATGCTTATAGTACACCTGTGTAAATTTTCAAGAAAATCGGTTCAGCCGTTTCGGAGTCTATAGGTAACGGACACACACACAGACACAAACACACACAGAGACAATTTTCCATTTATAAATAAGTTTAGATAAATATCAAAGAGCATTTCCAACCTACGAGTTATCAAGTTTATTGTCACCACACAAATATAAGACTTTCCCATTGAATGACCAATGTATGTCCCCAGATATTTTTTATAGAGCTCGTATTCATTTGGATGATGATGATATTAAATTTTATTTTGGATCGGCCGCTAACGTACGTCTTTAAACAACAGTAAATACTGCAAATAGCACTACTTTATCTATATATAACTGCAAATCGAACGACTTTATCGATATATAACTGCAAATAGCACTACTTTATCTATATATAACTGCAAATAGCACTACTTTATCGATATATAACTGCAAATAGCACTACTTTATCGATATATAACTGCAAATAGCACGACTTTATCGATATATAACTGTAAATAAAAAAACAATAACAAGAACCGAATTATTACCTGGAATATCGTCACTAAATCCAAATCTTACAATGGAAGAAGAGACAGATGTAACTATACCTTTTAAAAAAACTTGTCTTCTGAAACCATATAAATAAACCCAATCCACTTAATAAAAAAATTAACAAATTTAACAAATTTCTAATAAATATTAACCATCGGATAATCAGTTTATTGTCATCAGACAAATATTTCTTCCCTTAGTTGTATACCAACAGAATCAATCATACAAAATAGGCTCATTTTCCAGAGGTATGTTGCTTAACAGCTTTCGACGTGTATCAAGTTATATTAACAGTAAAGATCAGTCCTTATGTACGCCCCAAACATTGGTATTTCTCCAAAGTTAAGGCTAAATAACTAAACCGACATTAGGATGGGAAAGTTAAATTTAATTGGCAAAGATAATCAAAGACTTCACGACTCTTCTCAGATGTTCAGTTACTCAGAGCTTATTTTTAATAAATATATACAAGCATATGAAAGTTTGCCATTATCAGGTTTACTGTTAACGCACGAAATTAACGGATATTCCTTCCCTCGCTTATATAACAAGCAGGATCAAATATAAAAAATACGCAATTTGGTATTTATATTTATATTTACTCGTGTAAATTTAGTACATGAAGGTACCCTGTATGAACAAAAGTTAATTACTTGATGACATATAGTTACTATATATATATATATATATATATATATATATATATATATATATATATATATATATTAATAAATTATAACATTGATATGTTATAATATCACTACAAAAGTAGCTATTTTGTTTCGACACATTTTGTGTCTTATCAAGTGATGTGGTTATTTCGAAATGAATGGCTTTAAAAGGTTAAGAACAAGCAAGACCTCTTTCATCAGGGAGGCATTATTGCATGTACAATGTGGACCAATCAGAGTAAAGCAACTTTTACTTTGGAGAATATGTGGGAAGACTTAAAATTAATCTTGGTGGGCATTGGTATTAAAATTTATAAAATTGAGATCAGCATTATTAATTAACTATTATATCTACTATATTTTTGTTGCTAAAAAAAAAAAAACTATATACATATATATATATATATATATATATATATTTTAACAATTTCGTAGATTTAGAAAGTTATTAATATATTAGACGGGGGAGAGAAAAAGAACGCATACATGAATAAACCTACAAACATTCACATATGGAAAAATATTCACAAACATATATATATATAAATATTCACAAATATATATATATATATATATATATATATATATATATATATAGTCGGTGTACATTAAGTGTATATAAAGAAGGCTGTGAAATTTAAGCATGGAAAAATGCACCATTGATCAGCGACCGCATACTGCAAAATTTTTCATACAAAAATAATTTCTCGATTTTCTGACAAATTGGACATCACGTTCTCCAGATCTGACCGTTCCAGATTTTTTTCTATGGAGCCATCTTTAAAAAAAGTGGTGTTTGTGTCAACGCTATGAAAACCACTCTTTTGTTTTTGTTTTTGTTTTTAATTTACACGGAAAGGAAACTACAGGACCTCCTACAGAAGATAGCATGGGGAAGAGTGAAGAAAGGACTAAACATAAACTGAATACATCAGCACAAAGATACCGTCAAATGCCAACTGCAAGTCGAAGATAACTAAATAAAAGAGGTATAGTAATTCAGATACCTGGAAAGTGTTCTAACCGTGGACGGAAAGTGCCACACTGATATCCGAAGACTTATTGGCATGGCCAAAAACGCATTTCAAAGTCTCAGCAGAATATTGAGAGACAGGAAGATTTCGTTGGAAACAAACTAAATAGTACTGAACTGTTATGTGATACCTGTCCAACTACGTGACAGGGGATGCTGGACGATCTCCTTAATGATGAAGGGGAGACTCGAAGCAAGAGAATTGCGGTTGTGCAGAAGGAAACAGAGGATACGATTGACTAAACATGCGAGTAAGGACAAGGTTTTGGAGAAGACGCAAACAAAAAGAAAATTAATTCTGAACATCAGTAAGACACAGCTGAACTTTCTGGGAAATGTAAGAAGAAAGTAAGGCTTCGAAAGTCTAATACTCACTGGAGGGAAAGACAGACAAATGTAAGCAACATACTTGATGTACTTAAGCAAGAGAATGGTGCAGCGGGATTTGTGAAAGGTACCAAGAAGAAATGGGTTAAGAGCGACAAGGGATAAGGATAACTGGAGGTCTATAATCGCCTACGTCCTTAAAGGGTACGGAACATAAAAAGATATTAAAATATAAAAAAGAAACTGTTCTTTTTGTCGCTGAAATGTTTGAGAACGCCTAATAGTTTTCTAATATTTCTTGACAAGATTGTCAGAAACAGACGAGAAAGCAGCGTTAATTAATTTGTGTTTATTTGTAATTAATTCTTGTACTTATTTGGGTGTGAAAAGTTACTTCATCAGTGAGGAGAGATAAAACGTGTGCGAAGACAGTGATATGCACATTTAACTGATGAACGCCTTGTCAAACTGACGGCTTTTATAACATTAGCGTGTACGCTATTGTCAGTCATTTTCAGAGATTACAGAGGATAATATACATTCTGAAAGCAATTCCTTAATTCATTATCCATTTACTACGGTCTTATAGAGATAGCGTAATGGGTACTGGTGTGGAAAAAGGGAGCAGTGAGATTTGTTCAAATTTCGCTCCTTTTGGCATTTACTTTCTCGCACAAACTATGGAAAGTTTGTAAAACATTTCAGATTTTGCAAATCCCACTAGCTTCTACAAGGGCCGTTTAGTAATTGGATTTCTTGATGCATAGCCATCCTCTACATTTTATTCAGAATTTTTGCTTTCCTATTACTTGGGTGAAGGTTGATATTCATCATTACTTTAAGTATATTACCAAAGTAGACTTTACAGTGAAAATTAAATATTTTAGAGTAAAATATATTTTCTAGTTTCAAAACATTTTGGAAGAATATATAAACAGATAGATAGATAGATAGATAGATAGATAGATAGATAGATAGATTCCAAAGAATAATATATAATGTTATTACATCTGAGCTAACATTTCGGCTTTAGTCACATACAAACCGCTGTAACGTAGCTTCCCTTTGGCTTTTCTGTAAATACTTTTCTGTTAACTGTAATGATGAATTTCGTCTACAGTACAAAGTATTTATAACTTTAAGTGCAATATGTGATTGGGAAAAAAACGTCATCATTATATAGTTAAAATAGATAAATGTACACTAATGGCCATAATTATTAGGGAACCACAGTTGTTTTTTTTAAAGAAATGATGTATTTCATACTATTTTTAGTATTTATTACCAAATGAAAGCAGAATGGTTCTTTTCTTATGATTACTTTGCAACATTTTACAAGGCAAGGAAGCAAAGATAAACTCGTCCGAATCACCCTGAATTTTCTTCATGCTTTCATTGATGAAACTGCAATATCGGTAATTATTAAATATTTATAAATTTATTTAATGCACGTGTTATTAACAAAAGAATCGTTTTATTTTCATTTATAATTATTCACTTGGCAATAAATATTAAAAAAAATAGTATAAAATACATCATATTTTATAACCCTGGGGTTGCCTAATAAATATAACTGGTAGTTTATGTTATATTATAGACTAACAGCTTCTTTTCTCGCACTTCTAGCTAGTGGAACTCTTTGCGGTATCTGGAACTGGAGTATAAAAATTAAATTAAAACTCAGTTGTTAACTTGCATCATTGCTGTATCATTATTCTCGATTTTTTATAACGTTTTCCCTTCAATTACATTTTTTCACGCAATCAGTAACCACTGCTGTATTTACTAGCCTTCCCACGCAAAGCCGGATGTGACACATGGTCATTTTAATGTGGGAATTCCCGGCATTGTCTTGTGTGGTGCAAATATAAAAACAACGCTAGCATCTTATTTTGCCAGACATATATATTAAAATTACATGAAAATATCTGGACATACTAAAGAGTAAATGCATTCACCTGGGGACCTATTACAGCTCTTCTTGACGTTCCCGTTGTTTAAGTTGGTGAATGCTGCCATAATCCTCGCCTTCAGTTCATCTTTGGTGTTAGAAGAGAAGAGGATTTATTAGTCTCTCGCTCAAATGCGCCCTACATATCTAATCTATCTAAACTTATTTATAAATGGAACTTTGTCTCTGTGTGTGTGTGTGTGTGTGTGTGTGTGGCCGTTACCTTAGACTCCGAAACGGCTGAACCGATTTTCTTGAAAATTTATACAGTTGTAATGTAAGCGTCTGCGAGTGTTCTTAGCTAGGTTTTGTGTCGAGGTACCCCCGATAAATATCGAAAATTGAAAATCGAAAAAATCGGGTTATGGAAGGAGTGGTCCAATTTTAATCAAATTTGATACACTCATAGACAATGACATAAGAAACGATATTCAGAAGTTTCAAGGTTGCAGTTCTTACAATAGTGCAGAAAATCGATAATATATATATATAGAAGGCAAGATGTTTGTGTGTGTGTGTGTGTCTGTTTATCTGCCTGTATGTCTGTATTTTTTTCAACCCTGTTATTTATTTTTTGCTTCGGGTTTGGCTCTAAGTATGTATAATTGTAGTTCTTACTCTCAGCCATGATACCATTTATTCAGAGGACTTATTTAGCCTTCAAAATTCAGTTTACGACGAAAAAAACTTATTAGATATCGATACCAGAAAATCAAAATTTGACTTTCATCCATTCATTTTTCTTTCAGTCTACGGCTTCGCTTTAACTGGAAACAACTATTGCTTTTTAGTCTTTCGTGCCAACGTTCAAAGAGTCTGAGCACCAGGACAATGGATTAGTTTTAAATCTTTCATTACACCCGAGCAACGCCTGGCTATACTGCTAGTAATAATTAATCAAGGGTTCAGCAGATATAAAGAGTGATGTATTCGGAGAAATTGTCTGACATCCATGATTAGCTTCTCCTGCCTTGATGGCGTGATTGTATAGTCCTGTTGTCAGACATGAGGCTTTTCAGCAGAAACCCGCTTGACCCAGAGCAGCGCTACCTACTCCCGCCACTTGATTTGGGTCTCTGTGTTGAGTCTGAGGTTTTCGGGGAAGTGGAATAGAGTCATAACGTCGCCATCAATAGTAACCACTCTAAACACCATGATGTTGACAGGATATATCATTCAACACTTTCCGAACCCTCTGCACTGTCCTCAGGTTAGCAGCCTAACTTTCTGAAATGTTTGGATTAAAGCTTCCAGCGCAAATATCAACTAGTATGGAATAGCGTTTCTAACTTTCTAACGAAGTGAATTGCGTCAAGGTGCCCTTTTTTTCCCGGAGACTGTGCTCGACTGACCTTACTATACTGTGCAGTCGGCAAAATCAAAAAGAATTAACGGGCATACGTGAAATTAAAAATATAAAATATCGACAATTTAAGCATCGCACCCTGTACACGTATAATTACAGAATTAACCGGCATGTGAAATTAAAAATATAAAATATCGACAATTTAGCCATCGCACCCTGTACACTTATAATGAAAGAGAAAGATAAACTTATAGCTGGCGCATTTCGTCTCCTTGTGGATTTTATGAAGATTAATGTAAGGATTTTATTGTGCAACAAACATTTATAAACATGAGTGAAAATATCGTTATTCTTTCATGATTAATTTTTTAAATTTAAAGACACTCATAAATATACATATCGCTAACTTGAAGTCAAGATAAACTATGGATGGTGCTAAGTGATATAATTTAATATTTAATAAACGAAAATGATTACATGTTGATATTGTTGTTGAATTACGTTTTCCTAGTAAATATTAATTTAGTTTCAGATTAACTTATATACTACATACGTTAAATAATAAGAGATTTCAAATTTAAACATTATCTCTTAACTTTTAACAATTTTGTATTCTTGTATGTTGGTTTGGGTTAGGAGTAGAAGTTCTGATAAAGAAGATATTTGAAAATGCCTGAGTACAGGTTTATATTTTGGTAAGATTCGATAGCGGCACTTTCACGAATTTGCTGTCTAAGTA